>PVIY010061352.1:0-11272 GCA_004026745.1 Myrmecophaga tridactyla | reverse complement strand
TTTTGATGAGGTTTTCCATGTCTGTTCGTATATTCTGAATTAATTGTTTCAGCTCCTGTATGTCATTTGAATTGTTGGTTTGTTCCTTTGACTGGGCCATATCTTCAATTTTCCTAGTGTGATTTGTTATTTTTTGCTGGCGTCTAGGCATTTAATTACCTTAATTAGTTTATTCTGGAAATTGCTTTCACTTCTTTTACCTAGGGTTTTCTTGCTGGATGAATTTGTTGTCTATCTGTTCTTTGACATTCAGTTCAGCTTTTTCTGGACCACTAGCTTAGGTTTCGTTTAACAGAGGAGAATTTTTCAGTTCTTGTTTTCTTGTTTCTTGCCCTGCCTGTATGGTGCCTTTTTCCCCCCACCCTTAGGAGGGTCTACTTAGGCATTATAGACCCCAACTGGATTTTCCCAGACCAAACTGGCCTCCTGTCAGGAGGAAAGTGTCCCCTGCATCAGTTTTCCCTGAGGGTGAGACCCAGCAGGTTGAAAGACTTTCCTGTGAAGTCTCTGGACTCTGTTTTTCTTATCCTGCCCAGCATGTGGTGCTTGTCTGTCTGCGGGTCCCACCAACATAAGACGATGTAGTACCTTTAACTTTGGCAGACTCTCCCTGCTGGGGGTGTGGTGGAGACAGAGGAGAGGTTGTAGGCTGGTTTTAATGGCTTCAAATTATCAAGCCCTGGGGTCTGAATTCCTTGAGGGAGTGATTCCACCTGAGTTGGGCTTCACCCCTCCTCTGGGGAAGGCACAGGCTCCAGACAAGCCCTCAAACGAGCTTGTTTCTGCCTATGCCTGGGGCAGTTGCAGCCTGAGAAGCCCTGCCACTGTATCCAAAGGCAGTCAAGCCTTTGTAGAAACACAGCCACAAAAACCTCTGTTTCTTCTTCTTTTTTTTTTCTTTTTCTGTCAGCCCTGCCCCCTCGGTGCCAGGGCAAAAATGAGCGACCTCCACTTTGACCAGGTTCACCTGAGCTGGGGGCCTATTTTTAGTAGTCAGAATTTGTTAATTAATTCCTCAATTGGCATTTGGTTGGGCTCAGCCTCTAATGCTAGTAAAATGTCTTTCCTTTCCCCTCTGGGAAGCAGCCTGTGGGGGAGGGGTGCCGGCTGCCATGGCTTGGGGAACTCACGGTTCTGGGGGGGCTCACAGCCAGTCCAGCTGGTCCAGACTGGGGTATGCTGTGTGTCCGGTCACTGACGTGGCCCCAGGAGCTGTTCTGTACTGTTTCTGGTTATTTAGTAGTTGTTCTGGAGGATGAACTAAAACGCATACATTGCTAAGCCGCCATCTTGGCCCGGAAGTCCACTGTGGTCTTTTAAATTAAGTGTGTGTAAAATTGGGACTTGAGGGCAATTGTCTTCAGCCTTAGGTGGAGGAGGTAGGGAAAGGTCTCTTACAGAGAAATAGGGAAGAATGGAAGGATGTGGTGCCCTCTTCCAGCCACTCAGGAGACCTGATTGTACTTGGGTCCCTCTAAGGACTCCATACTATCCTTTAAACAAATTTATCCTTTTGGTTTTGGCCAGCTCAAATGGGCTCCTATTACTTTGCCATGAGCTTTCACCAATTCCCACTAAAGTAACGGAGTCATCCAAAGCTTTGAAAAGTGTCAAATTAAGCTGGAGAAGAAGTGACAGAAGGGGTTGGGGAGAGTCCAATGGGTGCTGAGACCAGGTAGACCTCCCTAATTGTTTATGTATTAGATGGCTGCTGCTAACATGCAAATAAGTCATACAGTAACAAGTCCCCCAGGTTCTACTGAATTTGTTGGTTTTCTAGATGGACTCAAACAACCTGGTCAGCAAAGGGGAAATGTTTTCCTTTTCCACAATGAGTTAGGTTAATGGTAGGGAGATTGCTTTGCATGGTGTAACAAGATAAGACAGGTAGGGTTAAAAATTGTCCCCATTTTAGCTCTAGCAGGCCCAGCCTAGGAGGTTTAAGAACTCTTGGACGTGTCTGGAGGATTAAACAAGATGACTTTGCAGAAGACTTTTTGAGAGGGAGAAGAGGAGCTTCTGGAAAGGGGGATGGGGAACTCATACAAAAATGAACTTGACCCAGGAACAAAGTGTTAGTAGTTAGAGGAGAGTAGGGATCCTTCCTATACCTTAGTGGCTATTGCTCAAGTATATGTCTGGCTTAGTCCTGTGAACACAAATCTGGGTTCAGGAGACACAGAGAGAGAGAGGACTAAGGGAAAATGAAAGAGCAGCTTCACTAGCCTATACAAAGTGGGGCCCATGGAGTAGAGCTTCGGGACACCTCTATCATGATGCATCTCAAAGCAGAGGGAGCCTTTCTCCCCAACTCTGCCACAAGCCACCCCTCAGGCTTTGGCACTTTGAGGGCTTGGGGCCAACAGCCAAGAAGAATTGCTGGACCCCAGGTCTTGGCTGTAGAACAGCAACCGAGGTTTGAAGCCTGGAGCAGCTCCCAGGTCAGGCAGAGTGTAGCATGCGTGAAATACCTCTGGAGACTTTCAGAAATGGCCTGGAGAATTTGCAGGATGCTGGAGAGCTTGGACTATCATGTCTGGTTATATGGCAACAACAGGGGCGTATTAAGGATAGTACGATCGTGTTTGAACTCACAAATTGATGAGTGTTGTGGACATCTAAGCTATATACAGAGGAAGGAACTAAGGCCTGGAAAGATGAAGCTAGTCATTGACACAACATAGCAAGTGAATGGCAGCCCCTAACTGCCTCCCCTAGTCTATGGCCCCAAACTATATGTTCTTTTGGCCACAAAAATTAACCACACAATAATTATAGTGACTAAATGTACAAATTTTAAAAATGTTTTTGCATGAGGAAAAACAAAGGAATGTCATTACTGCAGGGTGTTGAAAATAGATGGTAATTAATATTTTAAAATTTCAACTTACGTGTGAGACTAAAGCAAAAAAAAGTTTATTTGGTACAAAATTTATATTTTGACTAGTGCATTTCCTAATATAACATGTAGATAGTTGGTTGAACACCATAAGGACATGGAACCTTGGGTAGGACATGAGATTTTGTTGGTTTGTCCAGAGTGATGCCCTGATGAATCCCAGAGTGATTTGATCAGTGAGTGGAAAAGTATTTGCAAAGTCCCCTTTGGGGAATGGTGAGAATGGGGGAAAATTCACCCTCCCCAAGTTGAATTCTTGATATTCTCACAAGCAGTGTGGACAACCAAAACTATAGGCTGAGCCCCTAGTCTTTGGGTTTGTTCATATGAAACTTAACCCCCCAAAGGATAGGTCAAGCCTACTTAAAATTAGGCCTAAGAGTCACCCCCAAGAGAACCTCTTTTGTTGCTCAGATGTGGCCTCTCTCTCCAGCCAACAGAACAAGCAAACTCACCATCCTCCCCTTATCTACATGGGACATGACTCTCAGGGGTGTGGACCTTCCTGGCAACATGGGACAGAAATCCTAGAATGAGCTGAGACTCAGTATCAAGGAATTGAGAAAAACCCTAGAATGAGCTGAGACTCAGCATCAAGGGATTGAGAAATCCTTGTTGACCAAAAGGAGGAAGAGTGAAATGAGACAAAGTGTCAATGGCTGAGAGATTCCAAACAGAGTTGAGAGGTTATCCTGGAGGATATTCTTACGCATTAATTAGATAGAACTTTGTTATCCAAGATGTAATGGAGAGGCTGGAGGGAACTGCCTGAAAATGTAGAGCTGTGTTCCAGTAGCCATGTTTCTTGATGATGATTGTATTATGATACAGCTTTCACAATGTGACTGTGTGATTGTGAAAACCTTGTGTCTGATGCTCCTTTTATCTACCTTGTCAACAGATGAGTAGAACATATGGAATAAAAATAAGTAATAGGGGGAACAAATGATAAAATAAATTTAGTTTGAAATGCTAGTGATCAATGAAAGGGAGGGGTAAGGGGTATGATATGTATAATTTTTTTTCTGTTTTTATTTCTTTTTCTGAATTGATGCAAATGTTCTAAGATTGCTCATGATGATGGATATGCAACTGTGATGAAATAAATAAATAAGTAAAATTAAAAAATTTTTTTAAAGACGGGAAAGGATGGTGTTCGCACCACCCGTTTAATTATGGAGTGCCTGGGGGACGTGTGCATTCCAAACAGCATATAGTGACTGTCAATTAGGTGTCATTAACTGAGATGACCCATGTAAAAATCACTCATCCAATAAACTATGAGCTGTTTAAAAAAAAAAAAAATCAACCACGCACCCAGAGCCTGGAAATAGAATCCTTGAGTGAGGTCATCCAGTGACAATGGGGCCTCATGGACTGCATGTGAATATCCAAGGAGTGCCATCCTTAGAAAATCCTAGCTGTGGTGCATTTGGCTCAGGCTTCCTCAGAAAATACAGGTAGAGCTTCTAGAACTTTAGAATTCCCTGGCCCAATTAGCCATGAGATCACAAGGATCTTATCCAAAGGGTTGTTGGCCTCCAAGCCTCTCCCACTGTGGGCCCTTCTAGACCTTAGTGACCTTCTCTTCCCTGGGGCCCCACCCTCCACTTTGGGAAGTTTCTCCTTCTAACCTCTAGGCAGGTAGGGGAAAGGGCAAACAGCACTGTCACTGTCAGAACCACCCTGACCAAAGCAGCCCGATGCGGCACCCAGGAGGAAGTGGTGTGTGGGGAGCCTGGGGTGGGGAGGCAGCAGTTAGTGGTAATCAGCAGTATCTGCACCAGTAGATCTTTTGTGTAAATCTGAAGCGGGACCTTTCATCTAGGTTTGTCCTGGCTTCGTAGGTGGTCAGGCCTGATAAATGGGTGTGGTGGGAAAGGAGGCCCCAGCTTGCTTTTCTGCCAGAGCCCTACTGCCATCTACATTTGTGGGAGGCCCACTGGTCCCCAAGCACACTCAGAAGATCCCTGCTGCCATATCCTTGCTGATTCAATACCCTATTTATTTAATGGCCCTTATAGAGAAAGGGTTCTATGTGGGAGTACTGAGGACCAGAATCAGAGAGGCCATAAGGAATGGACACAGCCCTAAAAGTCACTATTGTTCCTTGTACAGAGAACTGATGATTTCTCTCTCATGACATCAATTTTTCTGCATGTGTGTACCCTTCTCCCCTCGCTTAGATGTAGCCAATCTAAGGTTCTGAAAGGGAGTCAACTGACTGACTTACCTGACACCATCACCCCTATTGTACAGAGCCCTGCAGGCCAGGCCCACTCATTGACTGTGGGTTAACATGTGGATGGACCACACTCAGGTCATATGCTCATGTCTGGGCTATTTAGTAACTACCCCTGTGTGCCAACCAGCAAGCACCCCTGTGCAAGACCAGCTTGTCTTGTGTCTCTGAGCAGATGACCAGGGGTGGGACGATATTAGCAGTGAATCTAAGCAGATATTTCTCCATGAACACTTGCTTTGTGCCAGGCCTTGCTGGTGGGATATAGAGGACTCAAGACTCCTCAAGGAGCTCAGTCTTGTTGGAAGAGGGACATGTAAGCACTTGTGACTTGAAGATTGAGAGTGGAGGAGAGGGCCTTCCCCTGAGGGGGTGGTACTTATTCAGACATATCAGCTCTAGCCTATTTGTTAAGCTTTCATGGATATTCCTTAAGACTCAAGGAACATCTTCAACAGTGGGACAGAGTCATCAGTCAACAATCGTCGTTTCCTCAAACAACATCTGTGCTCCCAGTGTTTGTGGTGCTCTATTCTATTTCATGATGTCCTTTAATATTTATAACAGATGTTCAAGGTAAATATTTTCCTCATTTTGCAGATGAAGGAAGTGGATAACAGCCAAGTTCTCTACATTTTCTGAGCTCCACTTCCTTCAGTGGCATTAAATGCATTCACAATGTTGTGTTACCATCAACACCATCCATTGCCAAAATTTTTTCATGGCCTCAAACAGAAACTCTGAATCCATTAAGCAATAACTCCTTATTTCCCCTCTTCTCAGTCTCTTGTGACCTCTAATCTGCTTTCTGTTTCTATGAATTTACATATTACAGATAGTTCATGTAAGTGGAGTCCTACAGTATTTGTCCTTTTATATCTGGCTTATTTCACTCAAAGATATCAAGGTTCATCCATGTTGTAGCATGCATGAGAACTTCATTTCTTTTCACAGTTGAATAATATTCTTATTCAAGTTTTCTTTAGTCATTCATCTGTCAGTGGACCCTCGGGTTTATTCCACCTTTTGGCTATTATGAATAATGCTGCTGTGAACATTGGCATAAAAGTTTCTGAGTCCCTGTTTTCAGTTCTATTGGGAATATACCTAAACGTGGAAATGCCAGGTCACTTAAATTTCTGAGGAATCATCAAACTGTTTTCCACAGTAGCTGCACCATTTTATATTTCCACTAGTAATGCATAAGGCTCCCCATTTCTCCACATCCTTGCCAACAATTGTTATTTTCTGGGTTTTTTTGTTTGTTTGTTTTTGTTTTTAATAATAGCTATACTGGTGAGTTTTCAGATATGTGTTTTGCAAATGTTTCCTCCCAACCTGTAGCTTGTCTTTCTCTCTTACAGTATCTGTGGCAAAACTGAAGTTTTTAAGTTTAAGGATTCCAACACCAAATTTTTCTTTCATTGGTCATGCTTTTGGTGTCCCATCTAAGAGTCACTGCCAAACCCTCAACTACCTAGATTTTTCTCCTGTGTTATCTTCTAGAAGTTGTAATATTTCACATTTTACATTTAGGTCTATGATCCATTTTGAGTTAATTTTTGTGACAGTATAAGGTCTGTGTCTAGAACTATGGCTTGTATTTTGAGTGAATTGGGGAAACACTGGAGGGTTTTGAGCCAGAAAGTGACATGATCTGATTTACAAGATCTGCCAAGTGGAGGACAAACTGTGACATGGCCGAGGGTGGAAAAAGAAAGAGCAGTTAGGAGTCTCCTGTCAAATCTAGATGAGAGATGCTGGTGGCTTGGACAGGAATGACCAGTGGTGAAGATTAGAAGTGGCTGGACACAAAGTTTGCATTGCTCTCTTGAGTGAGACAGAAGAAAATTCCCTCTCATTGTTTTCAGTTGAATTTACAGAAAAGTGAGACATAAGATCTTTTACCTCACAAAGGACACGGGCTACTGTCTCCTTATTCTTTTTATCTTTTTTTTTTTTTTTTTTTTTTACTGTGGTAACATATATGTAACCTAAAATTTGCCATTTTAGCTAATTTAAGTGTACAATTCTTTGGCATTGATTACTTTTTTTGGGGGGGCATGGGTCGGCTCCAGAAACCGAACCCGGGTCTCTGGCATGGCAGGCAAGAATTCTGCCACTGAGCCACCGCTGCACCGCCCTGCCTGGCATTGATTACTTTTAAAATGATGTGCTGTCATCACCACTTACATTACCCCTGACAGAAACTCTGTTTTTTTTTAATTTTTTAATTTTATTTTTTTAAATACCAAAAAAACCCACTAAACAAACGCAAATATTCCTATTTTGATCATTCCGTTCCACATATATAATCAATAACTCACACTATCATCACATAGTTGTATATTCGTCATTATGATCATTTCTAGAACATCTGCATTAATTCAGAAAAAGCAACAAAAAGAAAACAAAAAAATTCATATATACCATAACTCTTACCCCTCCCCTTCACCGATCACCAACATTTCAATCTACTAAATTTATTTTAACATTTGTTCCCCCTATTATTTATTTATTTTCAATCCATATGTTTTACTTGTCTGTCGATAAGGTAGACAAAAGGAGCATCAGACACAAGGCTCTCACAACCACACAGTCACACTGCGATAGCCAGATCATCATACAATTATCTTCAAGAAACATGGCTACAGGAACACAGCTCCACATTTTCAGGCAGTTCCCTTCAGCCTCTCCATTACACCTTAACTAAACAGGTGATATCTATTTAATGTGTAAGAATAACCTCCAGGATAACCTCTCGACTCTGTTTGGAATCTCTCAGCCATTGATGCTTTATTTTGTCTCATTTTGCTCTTCCCCCTTTTGGTCAAGAAGGTTTTCTCAATCCCTTGATGCTGAGTCCCAGCTCATTCTAGGATTTCTGTCCCACATTACCAGGAAGGTCCACACTCCTGGGAGTCATGTCCCACGCAGAGAGGGGGAGGGTGGTGAGTTTGCTTGCTGTGTCAGCCGAGAGAGAGAGAGAGGCCCCTAATCTGAGTAATAGAAAAGGTTCTCTTGGGGGTGACTCTTAGACCTAATTTTAAGTAGGCTTAGTTTATCCTTTGCAGGGTTAAGTTTCATATGAACAAATCCCAAGATTGGAGGTTCAGCCTATTGCTTTGGCTGTCCCCACTGCCTAGGAGACTATAAAGAATTCTCCACTTGGGGAAGTTGAATTTTCCCCCTTTCTCACCATTTCCCCTAGGGGACTCTGCAAATACTTCCCTATTCACTGTTCAAATTGCTCTGGGATTTATCTGGGCATCACTCTGGACAAACTAACAAAATCTCATGCCCTACACAAGGTTCCAAGTACTATGGTATTCGATTAAGCTGTCCACTCAAGTTATATTAGGAAATGCACTAGTCAAAATATAAATTTTGTACCAAATAAATATTTTTTGCTTGTCTCACACATACGTTAAAGTTTTAAAATATTAATTACCATCTATTTTCAACACCCTGCATTATTGACATTCCTTTGTTCTTCCTCATGCAGAAACGTTTTTAAATTTGTGCATTTAGTCACTATCATTATACACTCTAGGCATTCCTAGATTATACCATCTCAATCTTTATTGTGTATCTTTCCTTCTGATTTCATTTGTGCCCCCAGACCTCCTCCCTCTATCATTCTTACATTCAGCTTCATTCAGTGTTCTAACATTATTGTATTACAGTTAGGTAGTATGTGCTATCCATTTCTGAATTTTTACAATCAGTCCTGTTGCACAGTCTGTATCCCTTCAGCTCCAATTACCCAATATCTACCCTATTTCTATCTCCTGATGGTCTCTGTTACCAACTGAAATTCTCCAAGTTCATTCGCTAATGTCAGTTCATATCAGTGAGACCATACAGTATTTGTCCTTTCATTTCTGGCTAATCTCACTCACCATAATGTCCTTAAGGTCCATCCATGTTGTTACATGCTTCATGACTTTATTCTGTCTTACAGTTGCATAATATTTCATCGTATGTATATACCACAGCTTGCTTAGCCGGTAGTCTCAAACACGAACATTCTTACCATAATATCATTCCATTCTTGGTATACAAACAATAATTCACAGTATCATCACACAGTTGTAAATTCATCACCATGATCATTTCTTAGAACATTTGCATCAATTCAGAAAAAAAATAAAAAGAAACTCATAAATACCATACCCTTTACCCCTCCCTCTTATTGACTGCTAGTATTTCCATCTACCCAATATGTTGTAGACTTTATTTCCCCTATTTTTTTCTATACCCCTTACCCCTCCCTTTCACTGATCACTAGCATTTCAATCTACTAAATTTATGTTAACATTTGTTCCCCCATTATTTATTCATTTTTAATCCACATGTTTTACTAATCTGTCCATACCATAGATAAAAGGAGCATCAGACACAAGGTTTTCACAGTCACACAGTCACATTGCGAAAGCTGTATCATTATACAATCATCTTCAAGAAACATGGCTACTGGAACACAGCTCTACATTTTCAAGCACTTCCCTCCAGTCTCTCCAATATATCTTAACTAAAAAGGTGATATCTATATAACACGTAAAAATAACCTCCAGGATAACCTCTTGACTCTGAAATCTCTCAGCCATTGACACTTTATTTTGTCTTATTTCTCTCTTCCCCATTTTGGTCGAGATTGTTTTTTCAATCCCTCGATGCTAAGTCCCAGCTCATTCTAGGATTTCTGTCCCATGTTGCCAGGAAGGTTACACCCCTGTAAGTCATGTCCCACATAGAGAGGAAGGCAGTGAATTTTCTTGTCTCGTTGGTTGAGAGAAAGAGGCCACATCTGAGCAACAAATGATTTGACTTTTAATTCTGAGTTAGATGTTCTGCTCTGAGATAATTAAGTGTTTTTGTAAACAGATCAAAACTGTATGATTAACTAGTAGAACAAACTTTTCTTTTTCGGCATGAAGAATATACGGCTCCAAAATTGTTAACAATAGTTATCCTTTGGATTTAGGAATGTGGTAGGGAGAGGGGTAAGGTTTTTTCCTTTCTTTTTACTTTACATACTTGTGTCATGTTTGAATTAACAACTAAAAAGGATTTGATTGGATGGGAACTGGAATTGCTTTACAGAGAATCAAAGAAATCAATCTGAATTATCTGATTCTAACTGAATTTGGAAAAGACTATCTGAGAACATCTAATTATCATGAGCCAATTTATCAGATGTTGCAGCTGCCTGGCAATAGAGATTAAAAATAATCTGCCTGCAAAAAACTTTCCCCAGGGCAGTGACATTGGAAGTGGCTTTGCAGGTTGAGCAGGATTTCCTCACAACCCAAGGGAATTCTGAATTCCCTTTCCAGTTTTCCATAACCAAATACAGTTCCTCTATTTTAGTGTTTTAAAAATAGTTTTATGTTTTTTGATTACCAAAGTTACATATCCTGATTGTAAAAAAAAAAAAGACGGTATAAACCTCACCCTGCAGGAGTTTGTTTATGGTTTGGTTGTGGCTCCTTTCAGCTATTTTTCATACACATACACATGTAAAAATATAATATTATTATTTTATTTTAAATTTGAGATATAATCCATGTACCATAAAATTCACTATTTTAAAGTGTACAATTCAGTGGTTTTTCTTTTTTTTTACTTTTTTTATTGTATAGTATAACATATAAACAAAGCAAATAAATAAAAAGGCAATAGTTTTCAAAGCACTCTTCAAAAAGTGGTTACAAATACTTTTCCAGTCACTGATCAAATCATTCTGGGATTCATCGGGGTATCACTCTGGACAAACCAACAAAATCTCATGTGCTACCTGAGATTCCAAGTACTTATAACATTCAATCAAACTATCTACATGAGTTATATTAGGAAATGCTCTAGTCAAAATATAAATTTTGTAACAAATAAACATTTTTTGCTTTAGTCCCCTTCCGGGAATGGTGAGAGCGGGGAGAAATTCAACTTCCCCAAGTTGAATTCTTGATATTCTCACAAGCAGTGTGGACAACCAAAGCTATAGGCTGAGCCCCCAGTCTTGGGGTTTGTTCATATGAAACTTAACCCCACAAAGGATAGGTCAAGTCTACTTAAAATTTAGGCCTAAGAGTCACCCCCAAGAGAGCCTGTTTTGTTGCTCAGATGTG
>PVIY010061351.1:0-11273 GCA_004026745.1 Myrmecophaga tridactyla | reverse complement strand
AATTATGTTTACTTCTCAGGTAGATCAAACTTTTGATTATGAAAAAATTTCATTGTGAAAAATGTGATAGTCTATCCATGATGATTAATGACCTAGTCTTTCTGCCACAGAGTAATTATTTCTCTAGAAATACCTTCACTGTTACACAGTCAAAAATGGAGAGCATTACAAAGGAATAGCAAACAATCATGCTCAAAATCATGTGGCTTCTAAGGGGAAGGCAACACTCTGTAACAAACCTAACATAGATACATTTCACCTTGAACCTTTATTCTTGGAATTATGCCAAGCAATCTTCCTTTAAACTTGGTCTCAGGGATGACCAAATATTGCATTGTCAGCAATCCTCAATATAAGAGGTGCTACGGCATTATCAGGTTGAAAAGCAAGGGGCACTCTGCACTGCCTGTGTTCACAGGAGATCCTTGGAACATCTGTGAGATGTAATTTCCAAGACAATTTTCCATTTGACCAGGATGTAAGCAAAAATTTTAGGTTGATTTATTTTGCTTCAGGATAGAACAAAAATGCATGAATGAGAAATTAAAACCAATTTATCTGAAAGAGAACAAATATTTTGTCTCAGCAATTATATGGTTTACATATCCTAAATATGCCCTTACATTGTTTACATATTTTAATTTGTAAAATTAAACAATTGAGGGTTACAAATTTCTTGCAGAGGCTGTTGGAAGGAACTTTTTCACCACCTTTTACTTAGGTAAGTATCATTCTCAATATTAAATAGTCTTATTCAAACCAAATAAATTCAGGACATTGTTAGAAAAATAAGCATAAACATATGCATATCATGGGGGCCTCACCTAAATAATAACAGGAATATAGAAATATAGAATTGATGGAATTCAAGTCCACAAGCAATATACATATATGGGAAATATAATTTTGGAAGGAATTTGATTTTTAATGGTAAATTTATGAAAACACTAATCTTAAAAAAATTGATAATTTTATGTTATCTATAATTTTAACACATTCAAGTACTATTCTCTAAGGTTGAAATTTATGATAGGTCATTTGAGTTAAATAATACTGAATACAAAACAAAAGTAAATGATATTCAAATGGATCATCTATCATTGTTTATTACATATCTAACATTTTTCTCAGCTTTGAGAAATAAATTATAAAAAGGTATATAGTGCTATAAGCATGCTTTCTAAAATCCATCTATCTTGTAGAATCACAGAATCAACATTTAATAAATTTGATTCTAGAAAAGATACTTAAAACTTTTCTGTCCTTATAATCATCTAAAAATAGAGACAAAATAATACCTACTGAATAATATTTTCAGGTGAGTTAAATGTGTTAATTTTTAACGGTGCCAGGTTCATTCTAATTATGCAATATATTTGAACAGCTATCATATAATAGCCAAATGATTTATACCTAATCTATATTTGGCTGTAGCATTAAATTTTTTTCAGTCATATTTTGCAAACTATGCTTTGTGTATGAATTCTGGAGCATTAAACAATTTTGCCAGATCATTCATACAAAAATGAAAAAAAACTTTTTCAAGTCATTCATACTAAGTATAACTTTTGATTTCCCAGCATTTTACAGCAGTTTAATGCTATGGGAAGAAGGAATAACATAAATGTGCCTGACTTCATCCTTCTGGGATTGACAGACTCTGAAGAGACCCAGCCAGTCCTCTTTATATTATTTTTCCTCATATACCTGATTACCATGCTGGGGAATGCAGGGATGATACTGATAATTCAGCTGGATCTCCAGCTTCACACCCCCATGTACTTTTTCCTCAGCCAGCTCTCTTTCCTTGACCTCAATTACTCAACAGTCATCACACCTAAAACCTTAGATAACTTACTGATTTCCAACAAATATATTTCATTCATTGGTTGCTTCACCTAGATGTATTTTTTTGTCTTCTTTTTGTCTACCTTTTAGTAAGGTAGGTTGTTAGAATTTCATTTTTAAATAAAATACCATCTATATAATCTGAAAATGCAATTTTATTTCTCTGCTATTCAGAGGTTATTTTAAAAAGTCCTTTTTAATTTTACAAGGGTTTGATTTTTCACTTAAACTTTTTTTGTTGTAATTACGTATATTGTTTGCCTTTAAGCAATAGTTTTATACTATTTTTTCATCTTTTGAACTTTATACTAAAAATTTCTTTGTAAAATTATATTTAGTTATATATCTTATATGCTTGTGAAATTTTAAAAATAAAGTTCAACCGTATTTCATTAGTAAAATGTTTAACAATATGCTGCTAATTAAAAAGTTTAATTTTTTCAAATCTTTTAAATTTGCCTTGTATTTATATTTTCTCAATTTATTTTTTAAAATTGCACCTTATATATTAATAGCAAATAAAATTACTTTAATATGACACCAAAAATTAAACATGCATGCAATCTTTATTGGTATTCCTCAGTTTTTTGCTTTCAACTAGAGGTAAGTCTTTCCCAAGCATTTTTTTAATTGTTTTTTTTTTTTTTTGGCATGGGTTGGCTCCAGGAATCGATCCCAGGTCTCCAGCATGACAGAAGAGAATTCTGCCACTGGGACACCAGTACCCACCCCACACAAGCATTTATTTTTAAATTGAGTGCCTTTTTAAATTATCTCATCTTAAAAGATCACCATCCTTTTTTATACTTACAGGGTTTTTTTCCATCTCTGTGGTCTTTTTTATTAACTATGTTTTTTTGTTAAAATTTTGTCATAAACTTTACTTCTATGTTTGGCTGAAGGATGGGCAATGGTGAGGGCATCTAGTTCTGTTGCTGTGGACATGAGCCAATGGTACATGAACCTCATCTGTTGCTGATTACATCTGCAGTCAGCTAGGAGGCATGCCTGCTGCGATGAATGATATTTGATATAATTGGCTGGTGCTTAAATGAGAGAGCACAATGCAGCAGAGCCCAAGTAGCTCAGCATACCTCATCTCAGCATATTCAGCTCAGCCCAGGCCTTTGGAGATGCAGAAAGGAATCACCCCAGGGAAAGTTATTGGAACCCAGAGGCCTGGAGAGAAGGCCAGCAGAGATCATCCTGTGCCTTCCCACATGAGAAAGAACCTCAAATGAAAGTTAGCTGCCTTTCCTCTGAAGAATGACATATTTTTAATGAAATAAATCCCCTTTTATTAAATGCCGGTCTGTCTCTGGTGTGTTGCATTCTGACAGCTAGCAAACTAGAACAATATGTATATATATCCAAAGTCCCTTAATGCATCAATTTGGATTCCATTAGCTAAGTATTGTTAGAGAAATTAAGTTTTTAAAAATCCAATAACAGATATATTTCCTTTGAATTATGAATCTTCAGTGTTATCATTTCTTTTAGTAGATGCAAGGTTATTACTGTTATCTTAGCCCTTCTGCCTGGAAAATTTGTGATCGCAAATTTCCTTTAAACTTAATGCACATATACACAAAAAAGGAGATGATTTATTTTGTTTTTAAATTTGAAAGCTATTTCAGTGGGTATTGAATTCTGTAAGGCAGTGTCATGGTCAGCTTCACGTGTCAACTTGACCAAGTGGTGGTACCTGTTTGTCTGGTTGGGCAAGTGCTGTCCTGTCTGTTGCAATGAGGACATTTCATAGAATTAAATCATGATCGTGTTAGCTACATCCACAGTTGATTCGATTTGTAATCAGCAAAGACAAAAGACAAAAATCAGCCATTTGTCTTCTGCAATGAGTGATGCTTAATCTAATTACTGGAAGCTTTTTAAGGAGGATTCAGAAGAGACAGGTTCTTTTCCTGCCTCAGCTGGCAAGCCTCTCCTGTGGAGTTCATCCAGACCCTCCATTTGAATTGTCGGCTTCACAGACTGCCCTGTGGATTTTGGACTCTGCGTTCCTGTGGTCATGTGAGATACTTTTATAAATTTTATATTTGTGGGTGTTCCCTGTTGATTCTGTTTCTCTAGAGAACCCTAACTAATACAGGCAGTTACTATCTTCTGGTACTTGAAGCATGTTTTTCAATTATGTTCTTTTTTTTTTTTTAATGGGCAAGCATTGTGTAACAAACCTGGGTCTCCAGCATGCAGGCAAAATTCTGCCACTGAGCCACCATCATGCCACTCTAGTTCTTTCTTACAACATTTTTGATGACAAAACTGGTATACATCTCATGATTTTTCTTTGGTACATGTTTCAGTCTGCTAAAGCTACTGGAATGCAATATACCAGAAATGCATTTGTTTTTACAATGGAGATTTACTAGTTTACAGATTTGCAGTTCTAAGGCCATGAAAATGTCCAAATTAAGGCAACAATAGAAACATATCTTCTCTGAAGAAAGGATGATGTCATCCAAGGCTCCTCTGTTAGATATCAAGGCACATGGTCAGTGTCTGTTGGTATGGACTACTGGGTTTCTTTGATTTCAGCCTCTGGTTACAGCATTTCTCTGTCTCAGCTCTTCTGAGCATTTCTCTTTGAGATTGCCTAGGTTTTTCTGCCTTTTCTCCTCCTATAAAGGACTTCAATAAAAGAATAAGATCCACCTGGATTGGGTGGGTCATGTCTCAACTGAAACAACCTAATCAAAAGGTCCCACCCACAATTGGGTTGTGCCCATAAGAATGGATTTAAAAATCATGCTTTTTCTGGGGTACATAACAGCTTCAAACCTCCACTATAACTTCTGGGCCCCCAAAAGACCTGTTTTTCAATATGAAAACTACATTCATTCTAGCACAATATCACAAAATTGTAAAACATTTCAGTAACAATAAATTATAAAGTCTCACTAAAATCAATTACAGATGTAGTCTGTCCTAACACAAAATTCTCCTCCAGCTGTGAACCTATGAAATTTAAAAGAAGTTATCTGCTTCTAATAGGCAAAGGAGTGACAGTCATAGGATGAATGTTTCCATTTCCATAAGGAGAAATTAGAAGAAAAACAGAAGTCAAAGGATCCAATAAGCTCTGAAGCAAACTTAATTAGATTTCCAGGTCTGCCAGTCATCTATAGAATGGCATTTCATCCTTGAGACTTGAGAGGGCAACAGTTCCACATTCTCCAAGCGTTTTCACAACATCTCCAAACACTGGGGTGAGTGCTTCAACAGCTCCAATCATTGGGGATACTAGCATGTTCTTGGCCCCGCCCTTCTCAAGTATCTGTATGGCAGCTGGAATCTATGCCATCTCTGGGGCAAAGGCTCACCCCTCTCAAAGAGGGTAGTGGTGACCAGGATCTCCCTAACACATAGGGAATGTTCTCTATGCTGACTGATGCCTGGGGTGGCAGGACCCTTCCCAAACAATGGGGCAACCAATAACCCCTCCTGTGCTGGTTTGAAAGGATTTATGTACCCTAGAAAAGCCATATTTTAATCCTAGTCAATCTTGTGGGAGCAACCATTTCTATTAATCCCTATTCAGTGCTATAAGTTGGAAATTTGATTAGGTTATCTCAATGGAGATGCAACTCAATCAATTGTGAGTATTAAACTTGACTAGATAGAGATATGTCTCCACCCATTCTATGTGGGTCTTGATTAGTTTACTGAAAGCCTACAAAAGAGGAGAAATTTTGGAGAAAGTTCCCTTTGAGAATGAGGAGAGAGCCACAGACTCATGGCAGAATGACAAGAGAACCACAGATTCCACCAGCAAGCGACCTCTGGAGATGAAGAAGATGGATGCCTAAATCATCGGGGGGGGGGCTTCTAAATCAAGAGGCCTGGAGAGGAAGCTAGTAGATATTTCCATGTTTACTACATGCCCTTCCAGTGGAGAGAGAAACCCTGAACTTCTTTAGCCTTCTTGAACAAAGGAATCTTTACCTGGATTCATTAATTTGGATATTTTTATAGATTTGCTTTAATTGGGACATTTTCTTGCCTTTAGAACTGTAAGCTAACAACTTATTAAATTACCCTTGTAAAAGCCATTCCATTTCTAGCATATTGCATTCCAGTAGCTAGCAAACTAGAACACCTCCTTTCCCCACACATCTGAGTGCCCTAGGTTGGTAACTCTCTTCCTTAACAATCATCTGAAAGCTGACCATCTGAAAACTCTGGGGCAAACTCACCCTTTCCCTGTGCGTGGGTGAATCCACTTTCCTGGCCTGAGGTTTCTTGGCTCCAGACCTTGTTTCTCCTTTAATCTGTTGTTTCTCTGTCCCTTTAAATACAGGGTGGCAGAGGTTCAGCACATAGAGTTATTGCAAGAAAGCATGGTGTTCACATGCAGTGCACAGGGGTCCCAACTATCAAACAATAGAACTTCTAACCACTTCTGGATAACTGCATTTCTGATATTGACTTGTCCTGGAATGGTGGACTGGTTCCATGTTTGTTTAAATCCTTATGTGGAGCACTATCCTTAATTTTACAAAAAAGCTGAGAATTTTCCAAATGATCAATTTATGTTTTTTTTGTACCCAGGAGTTCTCAACTTATTCCTCTCCTCTTGCATTTTACTATAAACCTCAAAGAGAAGCCAGACTGCATTTCCTACATTTAGTTTGGAAATTTTCTTGGCTTGATTGCCATGTTTATCACCTTCAAATTCTGCCTTCCATCCAACACCCAGAATCAATTTTGCAAAATTCTCACCCACTTTAAAACAAAGACTGCCTTTCTTCCAGTTGGCAATGACACATTCATCATTTGTAATGCTTCACTGAAGGTACCTTTAGCAACCATATTTCTACCAACTGTCTCATCAAAGCAGTCTGGTTCTTTCCTATCAGGCATCTCACAATTCTTTAAGAATATTACCTTTACCCATTTGTTGTATTTTTTATATCTGCAAATCAAAGCACCACACTTCTCTAGTACCAAAATCTGTTTCAGTTTGCTAAAACAGTCAGAATGGAATAAACCAGAAATGGATTGGCTTTGACAATGGGGATTTATTAGTTTACAAATTTAAAATTTGTAATGAAATGAATTGTCCAAATTAAGGCATCAAGAGAAAAATACCTTGTTTCAAGAAAGGGCACTGGCATCTGGGCTATTTCCATCTTCATCTCTCTGGTAGGGTTGTGAAAATCTATGTTCTTTTCAAATTCCTATATCTGAAGTAGGAGAATTTCCATTTAAATCTTATTTGCTGCTATGGTATCAAATATCTCTCTTATGGTTAGCTCCCCTCTGCTTTTAGAAATCTATCTAGGTTTCTAATTCTATACTTTTTAAGTATGATGGAACTTCAGAGTCATTGCAGGCAAAATAGAATTAATTATTTTACTGTTAAAACCTCCTATCTTCACCAACTTTTCATCCTCATCCTCCAAAACAGCTGACCTTCCTTCCCTGGCCCTCTTCCTCTGTCTCTTCATCCTCCTCTTTCTTACTTTTTTTTCTTTTACTTTCTTCCTCTTCCTTCTCTTTTCCTCTTCTCCTTTCTTCCCTTTCTTTTTCTTCTACCACTATTGATTCTACTTTATTTTCCTCCTTTGTTGTCTTCAATTCATTGATCACACAGGCACCAACATTGAAAATTCTACATGTATCATACAGTTCAATGATCCCTCAACTCCAGTAGAAATGATATTTTTCCATACCTTCCTTTTATCTCTCTTGTCTCTAACAAGTCAAACTTAGACTTTGTTACTTCATTTGATGTTTTCTATAGCCCTGAAAATGCATTTATCAAAGTAGAAAAATAAGTTCGATCTTTCATTCTATGTAGTAATGTGCTTAAAAGATGGGTGCTATAGCTGGGAAGTTTAAGTTTGGAACCAGGTATCACTCTTCAGAGCTATGTAGGCTTTAGGATATTCCTTCAAATTTATAAGCCTCTCATCCTCAACTGTGATTATTATGTAACAATAGAACACCTATTAGAAGTTATGAGGCTAAATGACATAGTATATATAATGCACTTATACAATATGAAGTAAATACAAAGCTACACATTAGTGCTTACAATTGCTATTCACTATTACTTATTCCTTTTCTCAATATTTAATCAGAAAATATTTTCTGAGTAAACTGCATGTTCATGTGCACCAAAAAAATGGAAAAACAGAGTTGGGTATCAACTCTTGCTCTTGATTGGCTAAAATAAGGAGTTGGGGAACAGCTCTGAAAAAGTTTATTTTTCCTTTTTTCTCTCTCTCTTTTTTTTTTTTTTTTTTTTTACTTTCTAGCAGCCTATTAAAGAAAGGAGCTGGTATTTTTCTCAGTTTTCAGTACTGCCCCAGGAAAGGGTGGAATTAAGGAATGAGAGAGAAACAAAGCATCAAATCAGGTGAAGAATTTATCTTCCACAAGTAAAGGGGTCATGGCCCAGTGCAAGTGATGTTTCCCATTCAGAGAATTTAGCCTTCAGGGAGTGGGAAATCATCATCAGTTTCAACCTACAAAAAGTGGAGATCAGCATGTTCCAAACATGCAACAATTTGAACCTAAGGAAAGTGTAAAACACATTTCAGGCAGGGGGGATATGGGAGTTGCTGGAATTTACAGCTTGAATGGAACAAGATACTAATAAAGGACTACCCCAATCTGACCCCCCACTCAAAAAATGGGACAGCAAATCCCAGCACAGATGGTGATTTTTATTTAGAAAATTCATACCTTAGGAGCTGTAAAACAGAAACAGTTTAAGTCTGCCTTCAACCACAGCTGTGTCTCAACAATGCCTCTGGCAGGAACAGGATCTATAAAGAATTAAAGGTGCAGTACAACCTTATGCCAGTGGGAAGCAATGTGCTGACAAAAACCTTCTCCTGATCAGGACAGGAAAAGCACAGAGTTAAGAGGCTATACAAATAAAATTGGCACTCGATGCAGTCTCATCCCCAGGGAACTTTGAAACTGATAACACATTCTTTGTGGGTCCTGGGTCTGTCTGACTGGAGAAATGTGATGAGAATTTATCCTATCTGGCAAGACCCTCTGCCCAGAGCCAGACCTCCAGGTAAAAGTTGCTAGAGATAACAAAGTTAGTGTTAAAAACATATCAAGGCAGGGCAGACAATGGTCACTCAGTGGCAGAGTTCATGCCTGCCATGCTGAAGACCTGGGTACTGTTTCTTGTGTCTGCCCATGTAAAAAAAAAACAAAACAAATAGAGGCAATTCATCAAAACAAAGCTCACATCAAATCAACGTTCCCTGAGGAAGGACAGGGAAAAGAGAGATTTTTCCTGGCAGTGAAACAACTGCACACACAAAGTAGGCAATCTAAAAAAAGTCTGTACTAGCAAGACAAGAACTAGAAAAACAAAAGCTGAAAAATTCTGATCAGTTTAACTGAAGCTATTTTAGATGTGTTGAATAAATTGAACTGAATGAAAGAACAAGTAGAGAACAAAGTCAACCAACATGAAAACCTTAGGCAAAAGAGAGAAAATGATCTCCAGAATTAAAATAATCAAGAAAATCAAATGCTTAGGCAGTAGTAAAATAATCACGGGTCCTACTAGGAAGCATGAGAATATATTCAGTCAAAGGAACAAACAAACTTCAAATGGTAGACAGAAGTTGAAACAACTAATTCAAGATGTTCAAGCAAGTCTCCTAAATCAATTCAATGAATTGAAGGAAAATGTATCAAAAGAGATGAATTATGAAGACCCTGGGTGAACATACAGAAAAACTTGAAAGATTTTGAAAACAAATGGCAGAAATTGTGGGAATTAAGGGTACAAAAGAAGATAACAAAAAATACAATGGAGACCTACAACAGCAGATTTGAAGAAGCAGAATAAAGGATTAGTGAACTAGACACAGGAAATCTGAAATCCTATACATAAAACAACAGATAGAAGAATGGAAAAATATGAGGAGCATCTCAGGAGGTTCAGAATACTTAAAGCTATCTTAAAATGTAGAATGAGGTTGGAGGATTCACAGTTCCCAATATTAAAATATTAAAATTTATTACATAGGGTACATGGGTGGTTCAGTAGTAGAATGCCCACATTGCAAGCAGAAGACCCAGGTTCAATTCCTGGACCATTCACCCCACAAAACATTTTTATTACAATGTCAATGTAATCAAAACAACATGTTACTGGCACAAGCACAGACATATAGACAAATGGAATAGAATTGAGAGCTCAGAAATCAACCCTCACATTTATGGCCAACTGATATTTTGACAAGGTGGCAAATACCATTCCATTGGGAAAGAGTAGTCTCTTCCATAAATAGTTCTCAGAAAATGAGATCTATATTTGCACACAAAAAAATAAGTAGGACTACCATATACAAAAACCAACTCAAAATGTATCAAAGACCTTAATATAAGAGTTAGAACTTCCAAAACTCTAGAATAAAATGCAGGGAAGCATCATTAAGACATTGTGTAAGACAAAATTTCTTAGAGTTTGTACCCAAAACACAATCAGAAAGGAAAAAAATTGATAAAGGGGATCTCACCAAAATTAAGAACTTTTTATCCTTCAAGGACTTTATCATGAAAGTAAAGTGTCAAACTACACAATGGGAGAAAATATTTGGAAACTATATATCCAATAAAGTTTAACATAGATAGAATATATAATGAAATCCTTCAACATAAAAACAAAAATGTGGAAAACTTGAATAAACATTTCTCCAGAGAAGATATACAAATGGCCAGAAAGCACATGAAAAGTGCTCAACATGATTAGATATGAGGGAAGTGCAAATCAAAAGCATAATAAGATACTATTTCACACCCATTAGAATGGCTGCTAATACAAAGAAAAAAAGAAAACATCAAGTGGTGGAGAAGATGGGGGAAAATGAGGAACATTAATTCATTGCTACTGGCTATGTCAAATGGCGCAGCTACTGTGGATGATAGCTTGGCAGTTGCTTAGAAAGCTAAGTATTGAATTACCATTTGACCTGCCAATCCAATACCTGGTATATACCCAACAGAACTGAAAGCTGGGATTCAGTCAGGTATTTGCACACTCATGTTCATATTATTATTGACAATTGCTAAAAGATGGAAACAACGCAAGTGCCTATCAACTGATAAATGGATAAATAATATGTGATCTGCACACAATGGAATAATAGTTACCATACAAAGGAATGAAGTTCTGATAAATATGAATAAATGGATGAAACCTGAAGACATCATGTTTACTGAAATAAACCAGACAGAAAAGGACAAATATTATATTATCTTACTGATTTGAAATGATTAGAATATGCAAACTCAGAGTCAAAATATAGAATATAGGATAGCAGAGAACAAGGAGGAGATAGGGACAGGAAAGTTAAGATTTAAAATATACAGGTTCCTATTTGGAATGATGGAAATTTGGACAATGGTGACAGTAATTCAAAATT
>PVIY010061350.1:0-11226 GCA_004026745.1 Myrmecophaga tridactyla | reverse complement strand
CTCTCCCCTGTCCCCTGGGTCTCCAAAAGGTGAGGGTCTATACCACTGCTGCGAGAATACGTTATTTTGTGTCCCCATTGGAGGGGTCTACTGCTGTTTCTCTGCCCAACCTCCACTGTGAGACGGAGTGAGGGGGAGGGGAGAGGACCTGCTGGTCCAGGATGGAAATTTCCTACCTGATATTATTCTATTTCTTCAATGTGGCATTTGTCCCTCTCTAGTCCACATCTTCCCTATATTTCTGAATAATTCATAATCATTCTTTTTCAATGCTGAATTTCTGAGGAGAGATTTTTGGTAACTGTTGACATCACCATATTGATGACATCATCCCAAGCTATTTATTCTTAATTGAAAGGGGTTGAAGTATGAAGTTTGGAGTTCTTTCCTAAACTTCTGACAGATGAATTCTAGTGACATGAGGTTTGCAGCAGCTGTTCATCAGAGGTAATTTAAGGTCAGAGAAAAAATCACAGATCCATTGACATTCAACTTAACGATGATCTCTGAGTTCATGGCAGTCTGTTCTTTTTCTGCTAGAAAATTGTGCTTCCTTTCCTTTACAATATATTCACCCATCTGATTTTAAAGGTCTTATGTATGAATTGACAGGATCATATGGATACGGTAAAGACAGTCATAAAACTTTACTCCATGGAGACCTCATCCAAATCATCTGCTGTCATATACAACTGTTTAGAAGTCAGGGAGATAGAACACTTAGAGATACCCAGTTGTCTTCTAATATTTCATCCATGATAAAAAATGTTGGGTTGAGAAGAATCATTAAGTAAACAAATGTTATTTATGGCAAATGTGTGTATCTACATGTAACTTTCTAGCATTTCTGTGCCTCTTACCCAAACTTTGAGAAATTGATAGTTCTTTACTTGTAATTTTTCAGGTCTTTCATCAAAACTATAATCTCTACTTATGTCAATGACTTTCTCACAATTAACAGTGTAATTATGCCATAAGACAATCTATTCACTGTTCTCTTGTTGGGAAATCCTTTATGCTCTCCACCGCTACCCATACACAGTTCACAGTGAAATGAGTTTGTATTTTGGAACAATTTTGAATCTCAGTTCTCTTACTTAGTCTCCTCCAGAATTGCTATTTGCTTCCCCCACACACAAAAAAAAATGATATGAATATATAATTTGGAAATATGATTAGCTGCATGCAACAAACAAACTAGAAAAAGTACCGGCTTTCAGGAAATACTTTATAATATGCCATGTTTATAGTATTTTTAAAAATCATATTTGTAATAAATTAACCATTATTTTTTATTTGTTCAACTAGGTTTGCTGACCTCCCCTGACATACTCACACACTATGAGAATCCAATTACCCATGTGTAAAATCGATGGCTATCTTAGACCCAGAGTTCTCTAAGACTTACTGTACTGGCTGCCTACTTGTACTGTAAAAAATTATAATCTTATACTTCCAGAGATCAGAAATCCAAAATTGGTCTCACTGGGTAAAATCAAGATGTTGGCAGGGACATGTTCATTCTGGAGGCTCTAGGGAAGAATCCATTTTCCTGACTTTTCTGACTTTTAGAAGCTGCCTGCAGTCCTTGGCTTGTGTCCCCCTCCCATCTTCAAAGCCAGAAATACTTGTTTAGTCTTTCTTATAATGCCACATCTCAGGTTCTTATGTTCAGACTCTTTTCCTCCTTTAAAGACTCTTGTGATTACATTAGGCCTACCCAGAAAATCCAGCATAATCTCCTTATTTTAAGGTAATTTTATTAGTAACCTTAATTACAGATGCAACCTTCATCCTCTCCTTGCCCTCTAATTTAACATATTGACAGATTTCAGGAACTAGGATTTTGGCATCCTTGGGGGGCCATTGTTCTGCCAACCACACTCACTGATCTTTCCTTCCATGGTGTTTAATCTGATGATAAGTTCATTTTTCCTTTCAGATAACACATTTTCCAGATCTAAGTGTTCTATTCTTTTTATCCCTTCCTATTACTCTCCTCATTATGTCCATGTTTTCTTTTATAGACCTGGGCATATTTATAACAAGTGTTTAAAGTATTTGTCTCTTAATAACATTTCAGTCAATTATGGCTGTTTTTATTGAATGATTTTTATTTTAGTTATAAGTTTCATTTTCCTGATTCTTTGAACCTTCAGCAATTTTTTATTGAATCCTGGACATTTTAAATGTTATTGAATTGTATGGTAGATTTTTGGATTTTGTTGTATTCCTGTAAATAATCTTGAGAATTTTTGGCCATAAATTCAGTAATTTGCAGATTAGATTTATTGTTTCAAAATTTGTTAAAAGGTTTGTAAGAGTAGATCCAGGTATTCATCATTCAGAGATATTTTAAACTTACACCTCTGACAAGATTCTTCTTGGATGTCTACTTAAGGTTCTAGAATAGTTGGTTAGAACTCAATGTCTATAGGACTTACTTGATCTGTGGGAATTGTTCAGCTTTTGGTTCTTCATGTATATTGGCCTGCCAGTGGAGTTTTAATTTATGCTTGGGCAGCATAATATTCATCAATATATCCAAAAGGAACCTTGTACAGATCTATAGAATACTTTCTCTGAGGTCCTATGTCATATGCACTGTAGCCACCTCAGTTTGTATTAATCCACAAACATTCATATCTCCCTCTTCAATTCACTGAAACCATTGTCTTCTGCTTGGATTCTCTTCCTTTAATGTAGTTTTGGAAGTCCATTAGTAAGGAAGATGGGGTTGGTCATATGGGCTTCCTCATTTTCTCCCCTTCTCTTAGATATAGTTCTGAACTTCCTATGTCATCCAGGTTTTAGCTATTTAGAGTAGGAGACTTTATCTCTACAGGTTCCCTTGTTATGCCCACAGACAGATTTTCCCTCCATGAGTTAGTTGTTGATTTTTCTTTACTGTTAAAGACCTGCTTTAAATATACTTCCTAAATACAGTTAATCTGGATCCCTTTGCTAGAAACGAAAATTTGGCTTTAACCCCTTTCTCTTATGGTGCTTATTTGCATCCAAATTTTAAATTGTGTTGTATTTTATTTAGTTATATATCAATGCCTCATCAGAAATGCAAGAAATTTTCTGGAAGTACAGAGAGAGGATGACAGAGGAGTTTCTAATCTTGAAATTAATGTTAAAAATGTGGTAGTTTAAAACTGTTGTGTATCGCAAAAAACTATATCCTTTAATCCTCATACAGTATTGCTGGGTGGGATCTTTTTTATTTCCATGAAAATGTGATCCACTCAATTGTGGGTGGTAGCTTCTGATTAGATGGTGCCTGGTGTCATGGTCAGGTTCATGTGTCAACTTGGCCAGGTGGTGGTGCTCATTTGTCTGGTCAGGCAAGTGCTGGCCTGTCTGTTGCTATGAGGACATTTCATGGACTTAAATCATGATTACATTGGCTGCATCCACAGCTGATTGCATTTGTAATCAGCTAAGGGGAGTGTCTTCTGCAATGAGTGATGCTTAATCTAATCACTGGACAGCTTTAAAGGAGGATTCAGAAGAGACAGTTTCTCTTCCTGCTTCAGCCAGCAAGCCTCTCCCATGGAGTTCACCCAGACCCTTCATCGGAATTGTCAGCTTGTGGCCTATCCTGCCCTGCAGACCTTGGACACTACGTTCCTATGGTTACATGAGACACTTTTATAAATTTTGTATCTACAGATATTTCTTGCTGATTCAGTATCTCTAGAGAACCCTAGCTAATGCAGATAGTTTCCATGGAGATGAGTCTCTATCCATTCAAGATGGTGTTGCTTACTAAAGCCGTTTCAGAAGAAACCATTTTGAAAAAAGCTTTAGAGCCAACAAACCCCACATACCCAGAACTGAAGAAGGAAACTACCACTGGGGGAGCTTCAGGAAACATGAAGCTGGGAGAGAAAGCTAGCAGATATCCCCGTGTGCCTTTCCAGCTCAGAGAAACACCAAACTTCATCTTCCCTTTCTTTGACATTAAGGTGTCCTGCTCTGGATGCCTTAGTTTGGACATTTTTATGGACTTAGAATTGTACATTTGCAACTTAATAAATTCCCTTTTTAAAGGTTGTTCCATTTCTGGGATACTGTATTCTGGCAATTTACAAACTAAAGCACAAAAGTATAGTATGTCTGTTTACATGTTATCCTTTTTTAGGATCACCCTTCAAAATCAGCCACAGCCAGGACAATCAAAGCTAATTAATTTCTGTCACAAGTCATTAAAGTCATTGTCAGACTGTGGTCCATTTGGAGAAGCCTTGATTAAATACTGGGAACTGTAGTTTGTTAGCAATATTACCAGGAGATCAGATTGAGATATTCTCAAACACATGGAAAAATGAAGCTTAATTAGGTAAGACAGCAATTGTTCCTTGAGCTCTCTATATAATGAAATTCTTTCTTATTTTTGAAAAAAATATTGAACAATACTGGATATAAATTAAACAGATCATTTTCTTATAGGAAATATCAATTCTGCAAGGTGCTGGAGGTGAATTAATTATCCTACTATCATAAATTCATGTCTACTCCATGACCATTTCTTTCTGTACTCTATAATTGCAAAAAATGGATATTTATTAAAAGTGTAATTAATTGATTTGAAAATCTAGGGAATAAAACTTCAGCTGTTTTGACTATTATCCTATAAATTCTAAAAGTAGTTAGGTATCAAAAAGTGTGATAACATAGCTATTCTTTCACCATATAAGGTAGTCATTCAAACTTCTCTGAGTCTCATGCTTAAGTATTTGACAATCTCATAAAAATTATGAATTATTTGCTGGAAAAAGGATATATACATGTAAAGTAATCCATCCTTTGCCTGCTATTTCAAGGGATTCCAGTGGATTCCTGCTTATTCATGAAGAAACATATACACTTAGTTTATCTAAAAATGAGAACAGATCATGTTGGTATTAGTTAAATAGAAGAAGTCTAAAACACAATTAACACTTTCGCTCGTATTATAATGCTTGCCTTGGCAATTGGATATGTACTTTTCATTGCCAAGCTATTGAGACGGTTATAAATATAGATTAAAAATAATAATAAATAATAATTATGAGGGCATTGTGATTTTATTTCCTTTATTTATTTAAAACATTTAAGAAATATTTAGTGCACTTCTACTACACGCTAAATACCACAATAAGTTTTACGGATATGTCCATGAACGATAGAAATGTGGTCTTTGTTTTCATGACTCCTAAATTCTATTTGAGGGAAAATAAATAATGAGTGGGTAAGCAAATCATATATAACAGAGGCGTGCTCTAGTCAGAGAAAACAGAAAAACCAGAAAGTACAAGTTGAGTAAATTGAGGCACATCTCAGTAACAGAAAGTAACCATAAATGATTGACAGCAGTGAGCATGGGAGCTCTCCATATGGTTCAAAATTGAATCAGAGATGAAACAGGAGGCTGAGCACAGAGGGGCATGTGCTGTGATAAAAGGTTTGCTGTCTTCAGAATTAAAAAAGGAACACTAATAAAAGTCACATTAACACTGGAAGCTGAAGGTGAAAATTCCCAAATCATAATGAATCATGTCTGAACTCAAATTAAGAGAGAATAAACCCTGAGTAAGTATGGCTCACACACTAGTGAGACATAAGGACAGTGTAAAAGAGAAGTCATCTGAGGGAAATGGCACGATACCTAAAACTCCAGAGAGCCACCCCATGTCCCTCCAGAGAAGTACAAAGAAAACCAGGAGAATAGGTTATCATCAAAGCCCAAATAAAAAGTGCTTGAAAGCAAAAGGGTATAACAAAAAAAAGTTAAAAATATCTAGGGTTTATAATTTAGAAGATGAGAAAAAACTTAGCTGGCAGATACAGAAAGAGACATCACAGAAGGTTAATCAATGCCAACGTTCAGCAAATTGGAAGGTTCTGTGGCTTAACTAAGTCTGCTTCCTGGTTTGAGTAAAAGGAAAGTAAAATAATCTAATATGTATTGATCACATACTATACACTAAGTATTTTTACATAATACAGTGATTAAGAACACAGACTGAACAGCAAGATTGTCTAGTTCGAATATCAGGACTACCTATTATCAGCTCTACGACCTTGGACATTTAATTTATTTCTTTGCCTCACTTTCCTCTCCATCAAGTGGGTATAATAGTACTACCTACTCCAGAGGCTTGTTGCAAGTTTTAAATGCACTTAAAATGGTGGCCGAAATACTATAACTATTATTATTATTAATGATATCATTATTTTCTAAATAGTGTATTCTACATTTTAAAAATGAATTTAAGGAGCTTCAGGAAATTACGTAACTTTCTGAAAGCTGTCTTGTTGTGTTCCTGTTAGATAATAGGAATCAAATTCAAGTTTTCCAGTTCTACTGCCCACGGTCTTCCCATAATGCCTTGCTGCTGAAGAGAGAGAGAGAGAGAGAGAGAGAGAGACAGCATTTCTCCAGCTGCAATGACTCAATATGTGGATGTAGTAACAAAATAAGATAAAAGTTTAATTAAAAAAAAAACTGCCAAGAAGTGCTGGAGAAAGAATTTTCCACATGCCAAGTTCATTCATTGCAGTATAGTTTGCACATTCCATGTTAGGACATGCATGGGAAATATACAAGGAAATAATTGAATGCAACCCCTATACATTACATTTCAGAGCAAAATCAAAGTGTACCAATAGTCTTTCTCTTCCAAAGGACATTACTGTGATGGAGTCACTGCAGTCTAAAGCCTGTCCCACAATTCTTAGAGGTCAGAAATCATATTTTACAGCACACCCAGAACAGATATGGCTTTCAGGCCTGGTTCAAATTCACAATGACCAAGACATAGATGAATCAATGCCAACACTTGTGAGAAAATTCTTTGAATTTTACACTTGCACCAAACTGCTTCTGAGCTGTTTGTCAAAGATGAGTTTGAGGAAATGCTACTATCATGAATTCATATTATCACTGAATGTTCACTTTCAACAGAAAGAAATTTTCAAGATATACTAAAGGAATTTGTTTAACTATATATATTCTCTACACTTTTTCGTTGTGTTTATACTTTATCAGGTGATTTCACGAAAAATCCCTTTGCGAAGATGTAGGGAAATAATTTTTATGATTCCCTTAAAAAGCTCAACATGATATGTTAATCTCAAGAATTCTTAAATATTCTGAGAACAATCCACCTTTATGAAATATTCAAACACATGAACCAAATGACAAGTTCTAAAATGAAGACTCTCAGATATCACATTTCTCTAATGACTTTTGATTAGAAATTCAGTATAAAGGAATGTTACAGCACAAGCCATCTTGGGACAATTAATTTTGTCCTAAATGTTAATAATCCCATTTGTTAATGTGGAAACCATCTTAAAAATGCATAATGATTAAGGAATCAAGGATGCAATATTAATCTATTAGAACAGAAAAAATCAACACAAAATCATATGCATGTTTCACCAGTTATTTAAAAATACTCACAAACGCGCAAGAACAAACACTTGCTTTAAAATTATTTTTATAGCCCCATAGATTGACCAGAGTTAATGCAACCTGAGAGATTTCATTTGAGAGGAAAGGTGATGAGAGACCATATAATGGTGCTAGTACGTTTTTAAAAAACCCTTATGAATCAGGATTTCTGCAGGGTACAATATACCTGACTTACAATATGATGGAAATATGATAGTTTCCATGGGAAGAGGTGTTATATCAATGTTTTCCCTTTTTTTCTTAGCCAGGAGATTGAAATTGATATAAAATTACTCAAATTTGGTTGGGGAACTACAATATTTTAAGATCCCAAATATGAAATGCAATACTGTTATCTTAAAATGTTGGTCAAACATTTGGGACTTGACTAAAATAAAAATTTTCTAGAGAGATTGCATTTTTAATACTGACCATTAACAAAAATAAATGCATGTATATTCTTTGGGCATATCGGCATCAAAAGTTCCTAAAGTGCTGCTTCAATTCTTTTATGCAAATCATTATTCATAACACCAAAAATGTATTTTAATAGTTTTAGAAAAAAAATTCCAAGCAATTTACTAGTTCTTTAATTCTTGTTTAGTGAGAGATATAATAAAAAAAGAATGCACTGCTTCTAAAAACTTTTCTAAGCTACTTCTTTATTAAAACACTCTTTATCCACTAAGCAAAAAATCCCCTTTTCTCTCTGCATTTCTCTCTGCATTTTCTTGCTCTGTGCATTTCTCTGTTTTTCTTTCTCTCCCTGTTTCTTTTTCTCTTTCCTTGCTATCTCTGTTATTCTCTATTTTTTCTCACTCTCTGTTTTTCCCCTCTCTCTGTTTCTCTGTCTCTGTTTCTCTCTCTGTCTCTCTTTCATTCCCTCTACCCCCTCCCCCCTTGCTGACTGGTTTATTTTCCTGGAATCAACTCTCATATTATTTCTATATAAAAATAGACTGAGTCAGGCCAAGAGGTAATATATGTAAAATGACCTTAGTTAAAGTTTGAAACGCTGGAGCACATGACTGACTTCGAGATTGTGTGGCTAAATTTCCCGCTACAAACGTTTCCATACTGCAACATTGGGGGGTTGGTTATTCTTCTTGTCATTATTGTTTTTGTAATACATCTTCTTTAACTACTGGTTCCTATTCAAAGACACCAATTATCTGGAGATTGCCATCGGTATTGGAGAAAATAATTACATGCTTCTGGGACCTTACTCTTCACAGCTGAGTTCTATCCTTAATTAGCTGTGAGTCTTCAAGCAAGTCACTTAACACCTCTGGGCTTCAATATCCTCATCTGTGTGAGGAGGGACGTGACCACATGGTTTTAATTCATTTCACTTATTTAATGTTTTGTGTCAAATTCTTTGACTGCAGGAAACTAAGTGATTACTACCTCTGTTTTCCTGAGGGCCAAATTGACTCTTAAGTAAAATATTCCTCATCCACCTGTGCATGTACTTTAAATCAGAGGAATTTTGAGAGATTTGTAACTACTTCATGTAGTTTCCTCTTCAGTATACATATTTTCATGTTATTTATAAGCAATAAAATTTAAGTTCATGTTGAGGCACTTTTTCAGTTCCACTTACAGAGCAATTTAAATGGAAAGGATTTGAAAGAAAGAAAATATTGAAATATCAACTATATAAAAATATATATCATATATACATGAAGAAATTCAAGTATACATATATTCTCATTAACAAGGTAGGTGTTTTTTCCCCTCAATTTATAAATAAGAAAAAATAATTTGAAAGATTATTACTTTTACCAGATTTTGGGATATTTTGAAAATGCAAGACTTTACTCAAGATCTGTATGAATCTCAAGTCTGCATTTCCTCATCATAGTTTTCTATTTCTCTATTAGGAAAAGGGGTCAATCATAGCTGCAATAAGAAGTGGGATTTTGGTAAACCTTTAACCCATCCAGCTAACTACCCTAAAGTTCTCTATTTCCCAAAATGTATCAGAGGTTCACAATCTTTCTTTCTGTAAAGGGCCTCAAAGTGAATATTTTTGGCATTGCAGGCCACACACTCTTCACAAATACTCAACTCTGTGATTGTGACCAAAAATGGAGCCATGGACGTTGCAGCAATGGGAACCACAGTTGGGTAGAAGCAATCCAGAGAGAGAGAGAGAGAGAGAGAGAGAGAAAGAAAATTAGTTTATGTCACTCAATATTTACCTTCTGGGATGATATAGTCTAAGGCACATGTGTGCAGAGTAAACACAGAGTAGGTAAATATATTGTTATATATTTAAATGGATTAACAATACTGATAATTTGATTTTTAACTCCCTCTTTTATAGAATTAGTGAAGCATCTAACATTGTGGTTATGGAACTTTCTTATATCCCCCTAACACAGTATAGTTAGTCCATAAGTTGAAATGTGTGTAGAGAGTTTCATATTTTGTTAAAATCCTCAAATGAAACTTTTCTGTAAACACCTACCTATCGATCCTAAACATTCATTATAACTTTGCTAATACCATATCTTAAAAAATTCTTCTTCCTTAACCCTGACCCTCTCTATATGGTAAAACCTGTGTAATGATAACAAGACAAGAGTCCTGTGTTTGCTCTGAGGCTTTGTCTTTGAACGCTTTCCTCCCCCTGTCATCCAGGACCTCAGTGAGTGACTATGTGACCTTCATTGCAGAGCATTTTTGGCAAGATTCCTCCCAACTAACAGTGATGGAATCCCAGAAATCTGGCAGGGACCTTAGAGTGCACTGTCTACTCAAGGAACCTTAAAACAGAGAATTAGGATTTGAATCCAGGCCTCTGGGTTCCCATTCTGTCTGTGACAGTCCTGCCCTTCATTCATTGTCTTTCAGAAACCAAACCAAATGTGTTCACAGTGAGGTCAGGCAGAGTGGACTAAAATGGAGATGAGCATTACTAGTGCCTGGACTGCTGCCAATCCACCATCTGAACTAAAGTTGGACAGCTCCTACTGCTGATTTCCTGTTGCATACAGGATCATGCTCAGTCTCCACACCACGGAGTCTGAATTTAAGCTCCTGTGACATATCACCAAACTTCTGTGTCTCAGCAGCTCTCTGTTCCTTATGAATCACACCTCTGTGAACACTCAAGAGGAGACATTTTCATCCACAGGCTATTGTGATTGTGCAGAGGGAAATGCTCTCTCGGATCCACACGTGGGACCTCTGGCTCTCCTTGTCAATTAGAAATGTAAATTGCTGTACTCAACACTTTATAGTTATCTATCTATTCATTTAGTTTGAGGTAGATTATTAGTTAGCTAATTAATTAGTTAATATTCAATTATTTTACTCTTTTCATATATTGTTCCAGTTTCCTCCTCATCTGCATAGTCTGCCCATTTTCCTCCTGCAAATCATCAAGATCCTAAATCACTGTCCCTGCGATCACACCCCTAGACTGAAACATTGTGTTGCCACATAGCATTGGCATATTAAAGACCTCTTCAAACAATCAATACGTAATTTATGGCAGGATAGACTTACGCATCTCTCAACGACCCCAATTCAATTAGACTGTCCTTCCTAACCACCCAGGCTGAGTTATGTGGAAATTTTATTTTTACAACGATTTAAAACTTAAACTTCTTCTACCACAGTATCCACTTTTGATAGATCATCTTGGGCTTCTGAGACATAGAACTGCATCAAGGTTATTCTTCTAAAACGGTTTTATGACAGTCTCCTTCTAAAGCGAATAGGAAGATAGATGAGATAACGAGAAACTATAGGAATTGGTTTTTCTATGA
>PVIY010061349.1:0-11272 GCA_004026745.1 Myrmecophaga tridactyla | reverse complement strand
CCCCGTCTCCCCCTGACGCCACCTCCCCTCGCCCCTGTGGGAGCTGGTGGGTTCTGAGCAGGCAGGAGCCTGTAAAAGATTCTAAGCTACATCGTGGGAGGATGTGTACGGCATGCCATTCCGGTGTGATTTACACACGACAGCAAGCACAGCTTTAAATGTTCACGCCTAGGAGGTTTGACAAATGTCTGCAGTTGCGCAGCCACCACACCCAGATGCAGAGAACTTCATAACCCCTGAAAATGACTTTGTGCAATGTTTTTAATCATTTCCCCCTCGAAGAAGGAGACACTGTTCGGATTTCTACCCCACAGGCTGTGTAAAACTCTTCTGGACTTCGTGTAAATGGAATTAGACAGTACGCGTCTTTTTTCTTGTTTACTTTTTCCCCAACATAATGTTTTAGAGATTCGTACAGAATGTTATGAGAAATAGGTGGTTGGTTTCTTTCTATTGCTGATTAATATTCCAGTTGATGAGTAAATCACACCTGCTTCTCCATGGACCTTGGGGCTGTATCAGTTTCTGTCTATGATAAATAAAGCAGGCGTGTACAAATCTTTCTGTGGACATTTGTTTTCAGTTCTCTTGAGTAATACCCAGGATCAGCTGGGCATCTGGGTAGAGGTCAGTGCACCGTGACTTTCACACGAGGGGCAGAACCTGTTCACACCCGAGTCAAATACGAGGCAGCAGCAGCTCCTCTTCTCACCAATACCTGGTACTATCAGCGCGTTTCAATTTTAGCCATTCTTGTGAGGGCAGAGTAATATCTCACTCTGGTTTGATTTGTGCTAAGGATATTAAGCATATTTTTATGTGCTAATTGGCCATTTACTTATTTAATTGAGTGGTGCCGTTTTATTATTGATTTGTCAAAGTTTTATATATTCTAGGTATGATTCATTTGGCACATTTATGTTTTACAAATATTTTGTTTCAAATTATGGTTTAACTATTCTTTTTCTTAACAGAGTATTTTGATTAGCAGAATTTTAAAATTTTGATCAAGTCCAAATGACTTGTCTTTTTGTGCTCTAAGCAATCTTTACCTCCCACAAAACTGCAGTGATTTTCTCCTGATTTCTTCTGTGTTTTATGCTTTTGGTTTTTATATTTTGGTTGATGGTTCATTTTTAGTTAATTTTTATGCATGGTGTGAAATAAGGGTCAAGAGTCACTAGTTGAGTAGCAGCTTTAATGAGGAATCGTGCATATACCGCACAATATGCCATTAAAGTATGAAATCCGTGCCTTGCAGCCATTATCGCAAACACCTGAGGATATTTCACCACCCCAGAAAGAAGCCCTGCGTTCTAGAAAAGCCATCCCTACTCCCGCAGCACCTGGTGACCCCGAACCTGCTTTCTGTCCATGATTTGCCTATTCTGGGCACTTTATATAAATGGAATCATCCAGCCTGCTGTCACTTTTGACTCAGCATTGCGTTTTTAAGCTTCATTCACGTATCAGTGTCTCATTTGCTTTTACAGCTGAGTAATATTCTGCTGTATAGATATTCCACACTTAGTTTATCTACTCATCCGTTGGTGGACACTTGGGTTGGTTCCACTTCTGCACTATTATGAAGAAACCTGCCGTAAACACAAGCTCTTATGTGGACATATATTTTAAGCTCTCTTGGGTATATAGAAAGGAGAGGAATTGCTGGTTGTGTTTTATGGAAGCGCTGCTTAATCTTTTGAGAAACTGCTGAACTGTTTTCCAGAGTGGCTGCACCATTTTACATGCCCACCTGCGGCATGTGAGGATTCCTGGCCCCCACGTACCCCCGACACTCGACACTCGTGATTGTCTGTCTTGCTGACTGTAGCCAACCTGGCAGGTGGGAAGTACTTTCACTCTATGGTTTCAGTTTGCATTTCTCTGATGGCTAATGATGCTGAGCACCCTTTCATGTGCTTCTTGGCCATTTGTAAATCTTTCCTGGATAAATGGCTATTCAGATGCTTTGCCCATCTCTTTCTCATTTTTTTGTAAATATAGAAGTTGTAGGTTTACAGAAAAATCATATAGAAAGTACAGCCCATATGCCCTCCCCCCACAGTTTTCTCTATAATTAACATTTTGCAATTAGTGTCGTATCTTTGTTACATTCGATGAAACAATATTATTATGATCACACCATTAACTACAGTCTGTGATTTACATTATAATTCGACTTTGTGTGGTACAGTTCTATGGTTGTGGTATTTTAAAGCTGTCTGTACTCCAAAAAGATTGTGTTCTTTAATCCATTCCTGTGGGCGTTGGCCTCTTGAGGTAGGACTTTTTGACTAGCCCTCTCTCTAAGCCCAGCTCTGCAAGTGAAATCCTTGCCCTCCCCGCTACATGGGACATGACATCCAGGGGTGAAAGTCTCCCTGGAGACGTGGGAGAGGACTCCCAGGGATGAATCCAGACCTGGCACCGTGGGATCAACAATTACATCCTGACCAAAGGGGGAAAAGAAGGGTAATTAATAAAGTATCAGTGGCAGAGAGAGTTCAAATAGAGTTGAGAGGCTACTCTGGAGGTTGCTCTTACACAAGCTTCAGGTAGACCCTGCTACCTATCATAACCTGCCGACCCTCAACCAGGACCATTCCAGCCAACCCTAAAGAAAACCTAGGGCAATATATAAGTTTCCACAAGGGTTCCAGGCACTAGAGTAACTTTCCAGAAACCTCCAACCTCCAGATGGGTCCCTGGACCAGAGAAGTCCTGAAACCTGGCCCAGCCTCTCCAGAACATCAGATAGTTCCATCTCCCTACCCCATATTAGTGACAGACCCTTCCAACATGAAAAAGTTAGAATGGCCATAGCCCAAACACCCCTAAAGAGAGTGATAGAAAGGTCAAAGGTGATGGTGGAGTTATACAGAGAAGATAGGATTTAAAAAATGAATATGGATGCTGGTTCATTAAATTGATATCTCTTTTAGTCTCCAGTACCTTAGAGCAGCTAGAAGTAAAAACTTAAAATTGTGGAATTGTAACCCATTTCAAACTCTGAAATATGTTCTACAATTAATTGTGGTGCTGTGTTTGAAATTTATTCCTTTCTTATATATTTATTATTTTTTACAAAAAAGAAAGAAAAAAGCTGACTTTGGTGATAAAAAAAATTTAAGCCTTTTAGCCTCCTATATTCTGGAGCAACTAGAAGCAAAAATCTGAGAGAATTTTATGGTAGCCCATGACAAACTCTGGGATCTGTCCTGTAACTACTTGTTGAAGACTACTTTGAAAAACTATTGCTCTGTTGTTTTTTTTTTTTTACTTGCTTTGTATATATGTTATACCATACAAATAAAAAGTTAAAAATATAAAATAAAATAAAATAAAATAAAATGTCCAACTATGATTGTGGCATTTCTGTTTCTCACTTTGGTTCTGTCAATCTTTGCTTGTGTATTTGGAAGTTCTGCTGTTTAGTTCATACATATTTGGGATTGTTATGTCTTCTTGAGAAACTTATCCTTTTATCATTATTAAATGATACTTTTTATTGAAACCTATTTTGTATCAAATTAATATTACATAGTCAATTGTTTCTCATCCTTTTACTTTCAACCACACTGTGTTTTATCTTTAAACTGTCTGAAGACAGCCAGTTTGACAAGCTTTGATTTTTAATTGGAGTGTTCAGTGTAATTATTGGTAAGTTTTCTACCATGTTGTTTGTTTTATATATACATACACTTTCTGCTCTTTAGTTTTTTCCTTACTTGCCTGACCTCTTTTGGGTGAGTTATTTTTTAGTAATTAATTTTCTATCCTCACTGGATTTTACTGTGAGTTATTATTATGAAACTTCACATATGATGTAGGAAACTTACAGCAATATATTTCCATTTATATTCTCTTCCCATGCTATGTGCTTTTCTTGTCATAAATTTTGCTTCTGCATGTTATATAGCCCCAATACGTCATTATTTTTGCTTTACTTAGTCAATTGACATTTAAATAATTTAATACAAAAAAAACTAAATAAGCCTTTAATATTTACCCATATAGTATCATTTCTGGAACTCTGCACTCCTTCCTGTAGATTCTGATGTTTATGTGGTTCCGTTCCCTTCATCCCAAAGAATTCTTTACTTTTCTTGTGGTGTAGGGTGCTGAGGATAAATGCTCTCAGATTTTATTTGAAAATGTCTTTATTTTGCCTTTCTATCTAGAAGTTGATTGATTTTCTTTCTTTCTTTTGTTACTTTAAAGATGGTGATCCATTGTCTTCTGGCCACAATGTTTCCAATGTGAAATGAGTCATCTTGTTGCTGTATGCAATGTGTATTTTTTTCTCTGATTGCTTTTAAGATTTTTCTCTGTATCTTTGTTAAGCTAGTTACTGTAAAAAGGACCACGATTGGTCCTGCTTGCAAGCTGAACAGGCTGTCATAGTTTCACGGGCCCCACAGAAGGTAGGAGGCAGCTAATCAGCTCATCGAGTATGTAACGCTGCCGCTGGGTCCCTGGAGTGATGTGACGAGACCCGCTGCTGCCCGCACACACAGTGGAGTGCCCTACAGAAAAGGAACCCCCTTATTAGAAGGCCCGGATATTATATGGGGGCTATTGGCAAACCTTCCCATCTTCCCATCTGTTGGGAAAGACCGAATGCATCTCTTTTCACGGTGATGGAGATAGAGCTGTGCCCCCAGTGGAGCATGATTTATTTATATTCGGTTCTTTATTATTTTTTAATGGTTATCATATTTCTGATGAAATTAATAGTCTCTTTACCCGTTATACCCATATATATATAAATATATATATTTTTTGCACTAGGTTCTTTGACATATTTATCATAGTTTTTGTGTTTAAATCCCGTTTCCTTAATTCTAGCTTCTGAGTGGTCTGTGGGTCTAATTCTACTGGCAGATTATTTTCTCTCATATATGGATCAAATTTTCTGTTTCTTTTCATGTCTAATAATTTTTATTGTATGGCAGGCATTGCGGATGATACATTGCAGATGTTCTGAATTCTGTTATCTTCCTCTGAAAAATGTGAAGTTTTGTTCTAGCAGGAAGTTAAATTACTGGTGGATCAGCTTGGTTTGGTGGTGGCTTGGTTTTAGGCTTCGCCTGGCTGGACCTCTGTTTCCCTGCTAAACCTAGGATATGCCACTCATGTGAAGATGTGGTCACTACTCCTTAGGCATGGCCATTCTGGTTTTCAGTGGAAAGCCATGCTGTGTACCAAACCCCTCTCCATGGCCAGGCTTTCAGTCCAGATTCCCTAGCTGTGGCCAGCTGCTAAGGTATCGGCTCAGCTTTTTCACTGGAGCTATGTTTGCTGTTGTTCATTTGTTTTTTTTTATCAAAAACCAAAAAGGTAATAAGTTATTCCAAGATGAAGTAAGATGGTGGTAACTTTGACATTGAAAGAGAAGCATCTCTTAAGAAGTTTGGAGGGAATGAGATGCTGGTAAAACATGGCTGGATGGAGAAATGGTGGCCCTGGAAGTTTCATATGGAGGAACCAATGCTTTCCCAAGAGAGGCAGTAAGTTGGGCCATGATGCTATCCTGGAGCAGGAGACAAATGCCCTGCCGTAGGGCTGAGGCCTCTGCATATGGCCCTGGAAGACCCTAAAAGGTGTCCTGTGGGAGCAACTCATTTTCCCTACCAAAATCTGAGTTGTAAGATGGTTTGCAAGCAAAATTCTCTGGAAAAGTGTAGGTCCATTTCCTGTGACCATGGAAGGAAGTGATGAAGATTCACTCTAAATGACCTCATAACCAATAAGCCAATGAGAAAATGTCATCTTTAGATACTGACCCCCCCCCCCCCCGGACACATCATATCAGATGCCAGCTGTAAGACTGCCTGTTGGGAATGGACCCCAAACTGAAGCCTAAGAAACATCTTCACAGTGTCTCCCCATGAAACTAAAAGAAAAATGTTCCACGTGACCATAAATGAAAATCTTGGTGCTCCACCTGGCAGTCCCTCAGTGCTTCTGGACAGACAAACTAGCACTGACAGCAGCCAACTTCATCCACTGAAGCACGTGTGGAAACGTGTGGCCAGAATGGAGAGGGAATTTGAGATGCCTGTTTTAGAGAAGAACAAAAGGAACGAGCTGGTGGGTGACAGCTCATTGTCTGCAGATATCCACAGGTTCTCACGGGAGGGAGGAGACACCTGCATGGAAGCTGGGACAGTGACAGATCCGCATTCCAACAAATTAAAGAACTTTCCTACAATCAACGTTTCCTACCAAAGAAGGAGCTGCACGAGGAGGCAGGGAGCTCCATCCCTGGTGGTGGGAAAGTGGAGACCGGCCAGCCTGCAGGGATGCTGCAGAGGCTGCTACAACCACAGCGGATGCAAGGCTGCAACAGAAGAGGCCGGAAGTCTCTTGAGAACTCTGAGGCTCCGAGGCTGTGGCCATCGGCCCCCGCTGCTTTGCATTGCTTGGGTCTTGCCTTCTGCGTGTTCACTCAGGACTCAGCCGAGGACGTGAAAGGGGTTTACACAGATATTGGGCTCCATCCTTCCCAGCTTCCCCCTCAGGGTTTCTTCCTACACTTCTGCTCCTATTACTGCTTGTCTCCTCTGTTAAGCTGTAAGGTCTTGGTGTGTTTGGTTCACTCTTCTAGCCCACAGTGCCCAGCATGGACGTAGTAGGTGCTCAACAAATGCATGTAGAGTGAGCAGATTAATTAATTCATTCCAGGATTGTTGGCCTAGCCTATGAAAGACAAAGCAACATTTGGAACATGGTTTCTGGGTTCCAACCACCTGTGCTTCCTCAGTCAGGTTACTTAAGCTGTCTGTGCTTTAGTTTCCTCATATGTGTAAAGGGGAGAACAAGCCTTTCTACTTGCAAGGGTGGCTGTGAGAACTAAGTGTGCTAAGACAAGGAGAGAATTGCCTGGCACAGCGCTCGCATTCATTGCTGTGTGATGCGTCTGGGTGCTGCTGCTGTTTGCAGCTGGCCTGGTCAGCTCAGCTCCAGGCAGCTGCAGGGCAGGAGCTGGACTTCCCCAGGTCACTGTCCTCACTAAGATCTCACTGGTATGTTGGAAAATGTGGAGTCACTTACCCAAAAGTTTTACACATGGTACCTTACATAGTTACTGAAATAGAAGCTGGATAGTGCCATCAAGTGGGAAACTAGAACAAAATATACATTGCTTCTTGCCAACACGACCTGTTTGAAGATATTTTTGCTAAAACCTATTGACATTTCTAGATGCAATTATTTGCCTCTATGCCAACAATACTCAAACCAGCTAGCTAAAGTTCACCGTAAGTCAACAGAGCAGCTGAAATTCTGGATAATGCAATTTCTTCTTGTCCCATGAAATCACTAGTAAATAAAGAGGAGGTTTGCAGGGACTCCAAATTATTGCCACATATCTGCGCAGCTTCCGGTTTCGGGGCTGGAAAACTAAAGCAGAGGGACTAGAGCACGCGGGCCGCCCCGGGGCAGGGGCGTGCCCAAGGCGCCCGGACCTGCCCCGCCGCCCTGCCCCGCGCTCCGCGGTCAGACCTGTCGGACCGCTTCGCGCGCCCGCCCGGCGCTGCGCAGGTCCCGCCGCCGCCGTCGGAGCCCGGGTCCCTCCCACGCGCCCAGAGTTGGACCGCCCGGCCCCGCAGCCGCCGTCCGCAGCCCTCGCTGCCCGCGCCGCGCCTGAGCGCAGGGCCATGGGGCGCCCGGGCGGCGGGAAATGCGGGAGGGCGCGTGGGGGGCGCTGCGCTGCGGGCGCCGCCGCCCTCGACCTCGAGCGTGAGCCGCGCTGAGCCGGTGAGCACCTGCGGCCGGCCGGCCCGGGAAGCTGCGGGGAAGGAGGTCTGGAGGCTGGGAAGAGGCCTCGGGAGGTGCAGACCAGCGGGACCCCCGGGGAGCCACGAGGGCCCGCCCGGCGCCCACCCTGGGAGAGGCTGCCTGGGCCTGGGGCGCGCCGAGGGCTGGGCAGATCTGGAGTCTGAGCCTGCCGGTCGGCAGCCGCTGTGCTGTGAGCACTGAGGGCGTGCCGTTTCCTGGGCTCTGTGGGCCCTCTGGACCCTGCTGGCTGGAGCTGCCCCAGCGGTCCCTGGGCCTGGGATGATCCTGTTCTTCCCCCACCCCCGGATGTCCGCCCCAATCCTTGGCTTCTCTTGGTGTCTGTGGCTTGTAACCAGAAATGCCTGGGAGAGTCTGGGGTCCCTCCTGCCTGAAAGCTGAGTTGATGTGTCCTTTTGCTGGGACAAAGGAACCGGGTATGCCAGCGTCCATGACCCCTGTGTGGGTCAGGAGGTGTCAAAGCCACAGCCTGGCAGCCCCAGCCCCAGAGCTGATGGTGTGGAGAGAGGTGACCATCTGTGCCCCTCTCTACGTATCTGTGTAAACCTATATCTTATATATTTATCTATATAAGAAGCAGGTCACAGAGGCCCTCAGGAGAGTGGAGACAGTCCATGATGCTGAGCGATTCCTTCTTTTATTCCAGATACAGTGTTCCCTCCATGAAGAGGGTACAAGAATGAGCCATTCATTCATTCGACAAATGTACTGAGTGCTAACTAGGAATTGGGCATGCAGACATTGGGGTCAACTGCTTTGCTTACATATAAGTTGTGGGGGGAGAAAATGATCAAGTAAGCAGATGGTCATGTCAGAGAGTGATAAGTGCGATAAGACAAAAAATACCGGAGGCTGGGGCTGTGACTGGACGTGGTGAGAGCCGCGGGGCCTCGGCAGGCAAGCCTTCTCAGTGAGGTAGGGGCACAGGCCAGGCTCCCTCTGGTACTGAGACCTTGCTTGGGCTTGGGGTGTCCTGAGAGGGGCTTCTTCCTGGGGGGCTTACGTCCTGGAAGATCTGCTGTGTCCCCCACTGGCCCACGCCCTCCCTTATCCGGCACGTGCTGACCGAAGTCTCGTCCAGGCACAGCTGCGGGCTCAGAGGCTGCACGCATCAGCGAGGCGGGCGGGAAGGGATGGGTGGTGGATGCAGCAACTCTAACGCCATGTCAGGTGGCGATAATCCTGAGGACGAGAAAGCAGTGAGGTTCGAAGGTGATCTGAGAGCGAGAAGGTGGTGGGGACAGGCCCTGCTGGGGAGAGGACAGGCATTCCTGAGAACAGAGGCCCCGGGACAGGGGCGCGGCCGTGCTGGGGCCAGCAAGGAGGCCGGTGGGCACCCTCGTAGGGGCCGGCTCAGCAGGGCTGGGTACTGCAGCTGAGCACGGGGCCGGCCTGGTGGGGACGTGAGCCGGGCGAGGGGAACCTGGAGAGGGATGCGTGGCCACACGCAGAAACAACGTGCAGACCAGACCCTGAGAACTTCAGGTCAGCAGAGGCCCCAGAAACCGGCAGCGGGGAAGGAAAACTGTTGCCGTTGTTCCTGCTTGCTAGGTGACAGAATGTGATGTACCAGAAGCCGAACGGGGAATTTAAAAGGGGAATTTATCAAGTTGCAAGTCTTGATAAATTCCAGTTCCAAAAGCCGTGAAAATGTCCAAATGGCAGCAAGTCTAGAAAAACGTCCAAATTAAGGCACCCACCCGAGGCTGCCTTTCCTCAAGAAAGGCCCATGATGCTCAGAGTTTCTGTCTTAACCGGAAAGGCACATGGCGAGCATGGGGACGTCTTCTGGCTTCCTCTCCAGGCCTCTTGTTTCATGAAGCTCCCCGGGGGCATTTCTGGCTGGTGGACTCTGTAGTTCTCGAAGCTCTCCCGCAGCTCTAAAATGGGACCCTCTCCAAAATGTTTTCTCTTTTAAAAGATTCCAGTAACCTGATCAAGACCCACCTGGAATGGGTGGAGCCACATCTGGGTGGAGATAATCTCACCAAGTTTCCAACTGCGGCTGGGAATCAGGGTTAAAAGAAGCACAGCTTTCACAGGACGGATCAGGATTAAGACGTGGCTTTTCCCGGATGCATCATCCTTTCAAACCCGCACACCCGCTAAGGAAACTCCAAAAATATTCCTCCTCCTTGAAGTAGTCTGGGGGAGGGAGGGGGCGCATTAGCAGGCCCGGGACAGAGGGGCGTGGTGGCCGTTGTCCCCGGGCACCTCTGGGCACCTCTGGGCATCTCTGGGCACCTCTGGGCTCTGTGGCCGGTGAGCGCAAACCAGGCCGAGGTTGATGTGTAGGGTCGCCCAGGTTTCCGTGCTCCTAGGGGAGGGCTCGGGCTCAGGTTCCCGCAGCAGCGTCAGAGCGCCTCTCACTCCCAGCCTGGGTTCCGTGGCTGCCCCCCTCCGAGCACGGCTGGTCCAGGCAGCGGGCCCTTCCGTAAATCAGCCGCTGTCCCGCAGTCCATGTCTGCAAGAGCTGGTTCCGGCAGATGGAGACGGAGGAGGGGGCGCCAGGTCAGGGGTCGGTTCCGCCCAGTGGACCCCAGGTTGGGCTCGCCGGGGCTGTTGCCCCGACGCTGCGCCTGCCCTGGAGCTGCCCTCCCCGCCTGGACGCTGCAGCCCGGGCTGGAGCAGCAGCCTGGAAATGCAGCACGCGCTGGCCTTCCGCCCTGTCCCGCGGCCTGTCACAGCATGCAGGGGGGCTGATGGCGAGGAGGGTAGCGCCGGAGGAAAGGCAGAGCTGTTAAACTCTCGGCAGCGGGGGCGCGTGTGGGGCCGCGGGAACCACCAGCAGCGGCTGTGCGGGCAGAGACAACAGGGGCCTGGAGGCGCCCTCTTCTTTCCTTCTAAAGAGTGTTTCCAAGCTCATGCGTGCCCATGTCAAAATTATTTTGAAACATTTTAAGATAAACAAACACCTCCGCTTCTCCCTTCCCCAGTAAAACAGGCTTTGAAAGTGGATCCTTGTCGGATAAAAACCATTACAAGGGGTGGTGCAAGGTGGCTCAGGAGACCGGCTTCCATCCCCAGAGGCTGCCCATGCAAACAAACAAACAAACAAACAAAAACCAAAAATGTTACAAGGCCTCAGGGGTGCGGGGAAGCCCCACTCCCGCATGCTGGCCCCCGCGCCCCCCATGCCGTGTCCCGTGAAGACTTCCGCAGAGCCGTCCTCCTTGGTCACACACACAAGGGTGTGCACACCTTCCCTTTCTTCTTTTTTTTTAAATAAACTTTTTTATTAATTAAAAAACTTAACAAAAGAAGATTAAAATATCATTCCATTCTACATATACAATCAGTAATTCTTAATATTATCACATAGTTGCATATTCATCATTTCTTAGAACATTTGCATCGATTTAGAAAAAGAAATAAAAAGACATCAGAAAAAGAAATAAAACGATAATAGAGAAAAAACGATTATACATACCATACCCCTTACCCCTTGCTTTCATTTATCACTAGCATT
>PVIY010061348.1:0-11267 GCA_004026745.1 Myrmecophaga tridactyla | reverse complement strand
GTACTTATGCTATTGTGCTACAATTAGGAAGTACTGTGCTATCCATTTCTGAATTTTTTACAATCAGTCCTGTTGCACAATCTATATTCTTTCAGCACCAAATGCCCAATCTCTACCCTTTTTCTCTCTCCTGATAACCTGTGTTCTTAACTTCAATTCTCCAAGTTCACTCATTAATGTTAGTTCATATCAGTGAGACCATACAGTATTTGTCCTCTTGTTTCTGGCTAATTTCACTCAGCATAATGTCCTCAAGGTCCATCCATATTGTTACATGCTTCATGATCTTATTCTGTCTTACAGCTGTGTAATATTCCATCATATGTATATACCACAGTTTGTTTAGCCACTCATCCATTGATGGACATTTGGGCTGTTTCCATCTCTTGGCAATTGTAAATGATGCTGCTATAAACATTGGTGTGCAAATGTCTGTGTCCTTGCCCTCATGTCCTCTGAATAGATACCTAGCAATAGTATTGCTGGACCATATGGCAATTCTCTACTTAGCTTCCTGAGGAACCGCCAAATGACCTTCCACAGCGGTTGTACCATTTTACAATCCCACCAACAGTGGATTAGTGTGCCTCTTTCTCCACATCCTCTCCAGACCTTGTCATTTTCTGTTTTTTTTATTTTACATGGGCAGGCACCAGGAATCGAACCCGGGTCCTCTGGCATGGGAGGCAAGCATTCTTGCCTGCTGAGCCACCGTGGCCCGCCCTTCTGCTTTTTTTTTTGATGATGGCCATTCTGGTGGGTGTGAGATGATACCGCATTGTGGAAACCATAGTTTTACAGTAATACAGAATGAATTGTTTCTTTTAGTAGCTTTATTGAGATGTAATTCACATATCACACAGTACAGCCATTTAAATGGTTTTTAGTATATTCGTGTTTAGTGCATAGTTGTGCAGCCATCACCACAGTCTAATCTTAGAACATTTTTATCACTCCCAAAAAGAAACATCTTGCCTGTTGCTTTTAAATGCCCTCTGGCCCCCAAGCCCTGGCAGCCTCTCACCTACTGTCTGTCTCTAAGCGTCTTCCCATTCTGAGATGTCATACGGGGAGTTGTTCACTCCAGTGTTTTGTGTCTGGCTCATTTTGCCGAGCGTGTTGGGTTCACCTCATCCATGTTGGGCGTGACCAGTGCGCATCGTCTTCCCCGCCCAAGTGCCCAGTGCAGGGTTGGCCGCGTCTGTGGGCCTTCCCTCCACTGACCCCATTTAGGATGTTTCCACCTGCAGCTGTTTCGAGCAGTGCTTCTGTGAACGGGTGTGTGTGCTTGTGTGGACTTGATGTTTCCAGTTTGCTGGGGACGTACCTAGGAGTGGAATTGTTGGCCACGTGGGAACGGTGCTTCACTATTCAAGGAGCTGCCAGACTTTTCCAAAGCGGCTGTGCCCCTTTTCATTCATTCCAGCCATCAGTGAAAAGGCTTCCAAGTTATCAGAACTTACTACATTTTAGTAGTTACTATTGAGCCACATGCAGACCAAAAACAAAGAAAGAGAAAGTCCCAGAGCCTGTGTCACAGGCAGCTGAGCTAATGAGTTGTGGCGTTTTAGCAGTAAATGTCAAGACCCTCCCAATTCGCTGCATTCACAAGGGAGCGTGTCCTTGGGAAGCCTTAGGACCTCTGTGATGAGATGCTCAATTCTGTGACACACGTGAATTCCAAACTCTAAGGGCCTTTCCTTTCCTCAGAATCTTTACTTGGTGCTTCAGAATTGTGGCTCCAGCAGGGCCAGCTGGTGCCCCGCGCGTCCCCCTCCTGCCCCTCACCTAACCGACAGCCCCTGCTCCCTGCCTGGGCGCAGCTGGCCGTCCAGGTCAGTTAGGGCAGGGCTCAGTGCCTCTGAAACCAAATCTGCATGCTGTTTCTCTTTCTTCTTGCCCTGGAAACGTTTACTGTTCACGTTGACAATTAGATTTCTCTTCAAGTGAAGTGTTACATATTTTTTAAATTCCTACAGAATTCTGGCAAACTGGTTAAAAGTCAAGTTCCTGGGTGATAATGGCTTGCAGGCAGCAGCCGCGGACAGGGATGGGGGTGCACTCCGTACCCTGGCCCTGCTCCACGCCCTCAGCAGCAGGGGGGACCAGACCGTCGTGGTCAACGTGTGCGTCAAGGTAAGGGCTGCTCCTGACCCTCGGCCCCCGACATCGCAGAGGCCCGGAGCGGCGCTGCTCTTCCGGAGCATCGCGTGCCCCCGAGAGCGGCCCCGGGCTTGGGCCTGAACCCCTCTGCGCATGCAGACCCCGGGGTGCCGCTGCGGCTGTGTTGTGTCCCGTTGGGTGCGGCCACGGCCGCAGTGCCAGGTTGACCACAGCTCACAGATCAGTGCAGGGTCGGACACTTCACGTTGCAGCTGTCCCCAGCCTTCTGCTGAGGGTGCTGCGTTTTTCCTTCCAGCTGCTCCAGAACATTGGAGGCTAGAAGGAATAAACATTTTTTTATCTTCACTTTTTTGTGTGTGTATGTGTGTGAAAAATAGCCTATATACAAAAAAAACAACAAATTTCAAAGCGCAGCACAACAATTAGTTGTATAACAAGTTTCAGAGTTTGGTATGGGTTACAATTCCACAATTTTAGGTTTTTACTTTTAGCTGCTCTAAGATACTGGAGACTAAAAGAAATAGCAGTTTAATTCAGCAATCATACTCCTTTGTTAAATCCTACCTTCTCTGTGTAACTCCACCATCACCTTTGATCTTTCTGTCCCCCTCTTTAGGGGTATTTGGGCTCTGCCCATTTTCACTTTTTCATGTTGAAAGGGGCTGTCGATAATAAGGGGTAGGGGGATGGAACTATCTGACATTCTGGAGAGGCTGGGCCCTCTAGGTTTCAGGACTTACCTGGACCAGGGACCCATCTGGAGGTTGTAGGTTTTGGTAAGTTACTCTAGTGCCTGGAACCCTTGTGGAATCTTATATATTGCCCTAGGTGTTCTTTAGGATTGGCTGGAATGGTCCTGGTTGGGGGTCGGCAGGTTATGATAGGTAGCAACGTCTAACTGAAGCTTGCATAAGAGCAACCTCCAGAGTAGCCTCTTGACTCTATTTGAACTCCCTCTGTCACTGACACCTTGTTAGATTCTAACCAGCATAAATGGAACCTTAGGTGTCACCTTGCATTTCCAAGATTGCGTGCTTTTTACACTGCTTTTTCTTAATTTGTCCATTTTAGATGTTTTGCACCGACTTCCCATGAAAGGAGGTGTATTAATCACCATTGCTGCATAAGAAATCCCCCCCACACCCTGTGCTTTTGCTCCCTAGCTGCCTCTGAAGGCCAGGAGCCAGGAGTGGCAAAAGTGCAGCTGTGGCCAGGGCGGGTCTCTCCTGAGGGTGGTGGGGAATCCTGTGTGGCATGGCGACCTTTCCTGGGGGGCCCAGTGTAGGGCTGGGTATCTGTTCCTTGGGCTGTTTGGTTTCTCTAGAAAGGACCTGTCCAGATTCTACCTAGAGCAGCTGCTAGCATTTCTAGGGCTGGTGGGTGTGGCTGTCTTGCCACTGCCCTGTGCCCTGGGAGCCCGTTTGGCCCAGGGCCAGCTGTGCGAGAGTCCTCGTTGGGCTGTGGTGTCCTCGCCTCCCTGACCATCTTCCGAAATCAGAACGCACGTCTGATGGGCTTGGCTTTCTGTGCCTGGTTAAGACAGAATGTGACTGGGCAGCGTTTAGCTGGGGGATAAACGTTTGGCTGCAGGGCTGTTTCTTATGCCAGTTCATGGGCTTGGACGGGCTCTGAGCAGCCACTGCGGGCACGGCAGGTGCCTGCTGCATGCTCTGGGGATAGCGTGCTCAGCCTGCTGCGCCCTGCCCTTTCAGGTGGCCCACGGCACCCTCAGCGACTGCGCCCTCAATGCTGTGGAGATGCAGAAGGACCTCCTTGGGGCCAGCGGGCTCGTGCTCCTGCTTCCCCCAAAAGTGTGGAGTGGCGATGCAGCAGAGGAGGGCGTGTGCTGGCTGTCGGCCCTGCTGCAGCTCAAGCAGCTCCTGCAGGCCAAGCCCTTCCAGCCAGCACTGCCACTGGCCGTCCTGGTTCCTAGCCCGGGCAGGGGCGCTGTGGAGAAGGACGTGGAGGACGGTTTGTTGGGCAGGGGTCGGGCGGGCTGTGCTCCCCAGGCCCCTGGGCACAGCGGGCCACGGGCTCCCTGACGCCGCTGTCTCTGTTGAAGGCCTAATGCTGCGAGACCTGGTGTCCGCAAGTCTGATCTCTGCCTACACGGTCATCGAGCTCCCTGAGTCCATCAACGACCTGCAGGGCACAGCCAAGGTGAGTCCGCCGCCCCCAAGCTCAGGGCTAATGCCCATGGTCCTAGTTCACGGGTGACCCGGAATGTGCTCTGAGGTTACAAGCAGAAACCAGGTAAGAGGTGAGAGTTGCCATCTGCAGCAAGTTAAATTGTCAGTATAAGTTTTTCACATTTTTGTCTTTATAAATTTGGAATGTCACCATTCATGTCAGATATCGATGTTTTTCTGGGGTCATTGTCATAGGAATAGATGAAAAAAAGTGTCATGTACGATTTCTTTAAAGAGAAAGTCTGTGCTGGTGTCCAGCCAGCTTCCTGGGCAGGGAATGAGGGTGGGGATGCAGAGCAGTGGGAGCCTCTTGGAGGAGCGGCGTTTTCTGTTTCTGCCGCAGGTGGGGACTGGTTTTCCTGGGCCCTTGGCTAGGGGACTCCGCACTGCCAGCAGTGCCCTCGCGTCGGGAGGCTGGGACCCCAGTGCTCCTCCAGCACCCGCCACAATGGATGGAGGGGCCCTGAGAGATGGGGGGCCCTGAGAGGCAGGGGAGTTTCCTGAGAGATGCGGGGGGCTTTGAGGGGGGGTCCCTGAGAGGTGAGGGTTTCCTGAGAGATGTGGGGGCCCTGAGAGATGAGGGGTCCTGAGAAGTGGGGTTTCCTGAGAGATGTGGGGGGCCCTGTCGCCCACCTCGAGCACTGGTCCCTGTCTCTGCAGAAGGCACCTTGAGAAGTCCCCGAGAAGTGGGGATCCGGCCGAGGCTGTGCCGCCTGAGGGTCGCCTTGCCCCCACTCTGTTTGCATCTCAGGTCTCACAGGCTGTGAAGTGGCTGGTGTCACGCTGCCCCACCTGCCTCGACCTTGGCTGCCAGACCCTCATCCAGTTCGTGGAGGATGGGCTTGGCCGCGAGTTCAGCGGCCGGTTCTTCCATGATAGGAGAGAGCGGCGGCTGGGCGGCCTGGCCTCGCAGGAGCCGGCGGCCGTCATCGAGCTGTTCAACAGCGTGCTGCGCTTCCTGGCCACGGTGGCGTCCTCAGAGCAGCTGTGTGACCTGTCCTGGCCCGTCACCGAGTTCACAGAGGTGGGGGGCAGCCGACTGCTTCCTCACCTGCACTGGAACTCTCCTGACCACCTGGCCTGGCTGAAGCAGGCTGTGCTGGCCTTCCAGATGCCGCAGATGGACCTTCCGCCACCAGGGGGTGTGTGCCTCGGGCTGGGGGGAGGGAGCCCTGGGTGGGCGTGTCTCAGGCTCAGGATGGGGAGAGCAGAGCCCGGGGTTGGGGTGCTGGGGGGTGCCTCAGGCTAGGGGGCGGCCAGGCAGGAGTGGGTGTCTTGTGTGCCCATGTGTGGCACCGATGGAGCATGAGCTCTTTCTGTCTGCTCCCAGTCCGGCTCAGGCACTTGACCCACCGTGGTTGTCCTGTTCATGCCGGTGGCTCCTGCTGTGGGGGGTGGAATGGGCTCAGCTCTGCGATGGGGGTGGCTGAGCGGTGTCCGCATTGCTGGCACCTGCCACACCTGCGCCATGGGTTCCTGGGTCTGTGCACGCAGGCAGGGATGGGACGCAGTGGGGTCCCTCTGGAAGCAGCCTCTGTCTGCAGTTCGAGTGCTCTCTTTGCGTGGGGGTACTTCCTGCCGGGCTGTGACACAGACACTGAGTGGTCTGTGCCTGCTTGAGCCTGGTGTGGTGAGGCGGCAGCTCCAACCTTTGTTGACCAGTGCACTTGGCTGCGGCAGGAGGGACGTGTGAGCCCTGTGTTGGTTGTGGGACAGAGGCTCAGTTCCCACCTAGACTGGCCATGTGGTCTTCACTCAGTCTGAGGTGTCCATTGCCCCAGAGAAAGTGACCTGCAGGCCTGCTGGGCCAAGCCTCTGGCTTGGGGAAGGACCCAGGGGCCTTGGCTGTGGACCCTTTGTGCCTTGTGTGTTTGAGAGGCTATGTGTCATCCCCAGAATGAGAGGCAAGCTGTTCCTTCCTGGGCAACCATGGCTCCTAATGCTGCGTTAGAACTCGGAAGGGGTTCTCCACTGCCTGGTTGCCTCCTCTAGGAAGACGTACAGGTGAAGCCCCCTGGCGGGTCCTTGCCTGTGCCCTGCTCTGACTCGCATCTCTCTGCAGCCCCCTGGCTCCCCGTCTGCTCCATGGTGCTGCAGTACGCGGCCCAGATCCCCAGCTCACGCCAGACGCAGCCTGTGCTCCAGTCCCAGGTGGAGTACCTGCTTGGGCGAACGTACCGGAGGTGGGAGAGCAGGAACCCTGGCCCAGGCAGGGACGCAGGGCCCTCGGTGGACGAGATCCCATGGGACGACATCCTCGCCTTGTGCATCAACCACAAGCTGAGGGACTGGACGCCCCCCCGGCTGCCCGTCACGGCAGGTACCACACTCATCGCCTTCTCCGAGACAGAGGGCCTCTGTCTTCATGTCTGCGTCTGTTCCCCAGTAGTTCTTCAAGCCAGTGACTCCAAGTGAAATTATAAACGTTGGAGAAAGTTGGGAAGGTTCCCGTGGAGCCTGATTGACTGCCGGTCATGGGCTGTGTGGGGTCGCCCCTGCCCTGCACAGTCTGGACAGTCATCCAGGGACACCTGGACATGCCTCAGGCCTGGGCCACTTCCCAGTGGCTCTCATCACACCCAGGGCTCGTGCTGAGGCCAGTGAGTTAAGCAGATATCAAGTGGCCACCTACTGTGTATCTGACATTCTTCTCTTCGTTTGTTTTTATGTCGTTGTCTTAGAGGCGCTGAGTCAAGATGGTCAGATATGTGTGTACTTTTTAAAAAATCACTTGAAGGATTATGATGCTCCCTTGTCGTGGGAGCAGGCCAGGCTGCAGACGCAGAAGGAGCTGCTGCTGGGCCGCGGACGGTGAGATGCGAGTGGGCGCGGCTCGTGTCCTTGTCGAGGTGCTGCCGCTCCCCCCCAGGGCACAGGGAGTGGCGAGGCCCCTTCCTGCCTGTACCCCAACAAGAAACCCCGTGGCGATGGTGGGTCCTGACATGCAGCAGCAGGTCTTCTCCCTGGAGGAGCCTGTTCTGGGGTCCCCACCTCAGTCGGGAGGCAGATGGACCCTGCTGGGTTGTGGGCTGCAGGGTGCAAAGCTGAGCTGAGTTTGCATCTCGCCTGTAAACCTGGCTAAGAACATTAAGTAAAACGTGAGGAAATGTGGTCTTGTAGCACATAAAAAAGTTAGCAGGTGGGCTTTCTCCAGTGATGCGAGGAAAATGAACAGTGGAATCTGTTCGTGTAATCATTCACATCAGTGATCAGCTCAGTATTGAGTGCATTTCTTAAAATTCCATATCCGTACCTGATAAAATTCTTATCAAGGCTTGGGAAGAAATTCCCTGACTTGAATAAGGCCACCACCCCCACCCCTCAGAAAAAGAGCTCCCTACTTCTTGGTGAGCATTGGAAGTAAGTTCAGGGCCAGACAGTGGCATCCCTGCTGGCCTCTTGTCCCAGGGGCCCCGACCATACAGGAAGAGAGCCTGTGGTCCTTGACAATACGACTGCCGCAGGACCATCCTGTTTGAACTGAGAGTTCACGGAGGTGGTCAGCAGGCCAGCTGCAGTGTGCCCCGACAGAGGTGGGTGGGCAGCTTGGTGCCAGCTCCCAAACTGCGACGTCAGTGCACTTCTGGTGGAGATACCGACAGGCTCTCCCCCTGGAATTTGACAGGTTAATTCTAAAATTCATTGTGACAAGAAAAGGTATAGCTCCTACTGAGAAAGTTTTGAAAAGGAGTAACAATGAAAGAAGGTCTGCCCGTACGGGAACTAAACACATAGTAAATCCGCAGCACTTAGCAGCACTGGGCGAAGCAGAAATATATGAGGGGGTCCACCAGACCTGCAGGCCTGGTGGGAGACAGCTGTGGGCAGCCGGGCCTCTGTCCAGGCCTCGAGCCTCAGACTCACTGTCCCCCGCCATCTGAAGGTTCCTTCAGCGTGACTCCAGAGCCACATGTGCGGCTCCACACATGACAGGCTTCTGTCAGTGCCAGGAGGAGAGAGGACGCTGTGTCACACCAGGAATGCCTCATTAGGGGAGACAGTCGAGAACGCTGAGCTCTGCCGCCTCTCGGGGTGGGGATCCTGTTGGGGGGGGGGGCATGGGGCCGGTTGGAAAGGAGTTCCTGACGGCACTGTCACTGTGGGGCTGGGAAGGAGCCCCTGACGGCACTGTCACTGCGGGGCAGGGCTGGCTCCCCTTAGCACCTCTGCAGACTGGGAGAAGCTCCAAGGCCGACTGCATAGCTAGACAGACCGTTGGGAAGTGCCTGGGCAGCGGGGGGTTGGATGAACTGTCCAGGAGCGTGCATCCACAACCGGGGCTGGGTGGACCATCCAGGGACGTGCATGGGCTGCTGGGGGCTGGATGGACCCTTTCGGGGTACACGGGCAGCCAGGGGCTGGGTGGACCTACCAGAGGCATGCGTGTGCAGCCAGGATTGGATGGACCATCCAGGGGTGCTTGTGCGGTGGGTGCATGCATGGTGGGGCTGGACAGGTCGTTGTGGCACTGAGATATGCTGTCCATGTGCTCTGTGCGGTGCTATGTGAATCACTTCTTCCCCTTTTCTGACCATGACTCCTTCTTAACATGTGCTTACAGTTTGGGGATGAAGTCTCTGAACTCTTCTGGAAAGGATTTTCCCACTCCGTTGCTTCACACCCACCGCAAAGGGAAAAGGCGCGCCGAGCCTGGTGGAGCAGGGCACGTCCCCAGTGTGGAAGAGCGGACCCGCGGCACCTCAGCCCAGGAGCTTCTCTCGCGGTGCCTGTCCCGCAGCCTCCTGCTGGAGAAGGAGGAGAACAAGAGGTGAGGCCCAGCGCTTTCCCCGCCACGCCACCCTGTCGTGTCTGGTCCTGTTTCTTCAGGGAGAGGGAGACTGAGCATTGTTTGAGACAGAAAAAGTAGCGAGGGTTTGAGGGATGGGACTTATAAAATTGTTATTCTGTTAGCACATCACAGGCAGCCTCTGGTGCTCTAATGACCTCATGCTGCCATCACCACTGTCCTGTGGCTGCATGCCCACCTGTGCTCCAGCCCACCCTCCGGAGCCCCACTGCCTTGTTTCTGCACCCCCAACTCCCCTCCGAGCCCACTCTGGATGTTTCTCCCCTCATCTGCACCTACTCCCCAGCGATTTCACCCCATTTCATCGGTCTTCAATAAGATTGGTATTCTGCCACTCCAGAGTCCTTGCTGGAGGCCTGTTAGCTTCTGAACCCCAGACTTGAATATCTGCTGCTTTCCACAAATCTCCACGGGGATGTCTTATAGCCCTTTCAAATTTAAGCTGTCCAAAATCAAATTCCCCTCTCCAGTCTGTCAGCACCCAAGCCATCTAGATGCTCCAGGACCTTCATGGCTCTTGTTTCATCCCCACATCCAAACATCCACAGGCCCTACTGCCCTATTCGGACCAACCAACCGTTCAGTTAGTATAGCAGCTGAGTCCTATCCTTAGTAAAAACCAATGGCTTTTTAAAAACTTTAAGACATGTAGAAGAAAAGTAGGCAATAATTAACTTTTTTGCTTCCTAATGCACAAATGTCTGAATTTGCAGTCACACTTCGTTTCAGGTTTGAAGATCAGCTTCAGCGGTGGTTGTCTGAAGATGCAGAAACATTCCCAGAGCCCACTTCCCTTCCCCTGTACCTTCCTCAGACTCTGGTTTCTCTGCCTCAGACTCTCCAGCCAGTGGTGAGAACATCCATGCCTAAAAGCCCTCAGGTGAGGAACCCGTTGAGTCTTCATTAGAGTAAAGACAGGCTGGCTGGGGGAAAAGACACATCTTGATTCCTCGTAGGGGTAAGCTGCTTAATTTAGACCTTATCTTAACCTGACAGCGTGCCAACGCCCAGCTAGTCCTGAGTTTCTGCTTAAGAAGTGGACGAGTGGAAACCGTTCGCTTCAGGACCAGATGGGTCACAGAGGTGGCGGCAGCAGCCGTGCTGTCCACGCCTTGGCGCCACCCACTCGGCGCTCTGGGGACCCACCCCCCTTCTAGAATGAAGGCTGAGCTCCCGGGCGAGGAGGGCTGTGCAGCTCCCAGGGGCAGAGCTGCTTTTTCAGGCCCCAAAGCAGGGGCCTAACCATTCTTCCTTCAGGGTAGAGGAAGTAAAAGCAGAGTCTTTGTTGCAGATGTATGAGACGAGACACATCAAAAGTTTGCTCCTGGATTGGCTTTGGGAGGCCCCTCAACTGAGGGAAAAGAATTTAAGATGACCTACATTTCCATCTATCAGTTTGCAGATACCTTAAAAATATTCACACCTTGTGACTTAGCATTTCCGCCCTAAAGAAATCATCAGATATTCACAAAAATTAATATTTAAAAACGTTCACTGCAGCATTAAGTATACTGTATAAAGATAGAAACAGTGAATATCCACAGATAGGAAGCTGGTTAAGTAAGGACGGTATGTTCTGTGCTGGAATTTGCCTTGCTGCGTGAAAACCATCAGGCACTCCTGTGCACACGTGTGCTGGTGCTAGGGCCAGGCTCATGCGGACACTGCAACAGGTCTTGGCTTATTGCCCTTCCCAAACTTTTTATTTATTTTATTTTTTTAAAACCAAAATAGAAACAGAGCACAGGGGAGCAGCTGCTGCCAGCCGAGGTGACAGACACGTCCCTGAGTGAGCGGCTGAAGCACCTGGAAAGGTTGATCCGGAGCTCGAGAGAAGAGGACGTTGCCTCTGAGCTCCACCTCTCTGTGCTACTGGACATGGCGGACATTTGAGCCGCAGGCCTGAGAGGGGGGCCTCTCCAGAGGAGGTTCTGCTTTTAAAATAATGTTATTCTCAGGTGCTTGAATCACTGTTGGAAATGCAATTATTAATCATGCAAATAAACCATTTGAATGTCCATGAGGTCTTCCCCAGGTTCCCAGTGGAAGGCTGCTGCCCGCCCTGCTGGGTGGACCACTGCCCTACTGGTGGACCACTGCCCTGCTGGCTGGACCACTGCCCTACTGGTGGACCACTGCCCTGCTGG
>PVIY010061347.1:0-11274 GCA_004026745.1 Myrmecophaga tridactyla | reverse complement strand
AGCACACTGAAAGAGAAACCACAAAATTCAAAACTGCAAGCCAACTTGGAGTCTTTATTAGCTGGCAAGGAATAGCCTCAGAAATCTCCAAGAAGGAAGATTCAGAGAGCAGCCCCCAAAGGTTTCCAAAGTGAGTTTATGAAGGCTAAAATCATGTTGTGGTTTTGAAATTGCTAGCCAACAAGCGTAATCATAGAAGCAGAAAAATGCCATTAGCTGTTGCCAAAATACATCTTTCCTCCCCAGTTTCCTAACATTGTTTAAAGTTTAACACTTGGGGGATTTCCCTGCTCAGGCATGATTTATTGTTGCTGGCCCTCCACACCTTAATTATATCAGCTTGGTAACAGGAGTGCTTCTTCAGAAACAAAATCTTAAAAATGAGTTATTATGATAGGTTATCCACTCTGACTGGATTGTGAGACACTAAGGACTCTGATTCCTGTAATCAGAATGTTACTGCCAATTCACGGGGTGAGTTGGCAAAAGGGATAGTCAAAATATCAGAATTTGATTTTTCTAATGACTTGCTTATAAGAAGACAGGCTCTGGGGATAATGTTCTTGACACCTTCATGGAGTTTTGTGGAAATAGGAGGTACAGAAATGTTGACTGGTTGTTGTTAGATGAACTGTATACATTAATGACAGAAAGGGATGGGCTTAAGGCTTCAAATGAGAAGCTTATGCACTGTCTGAGGAACGTAAACACTTCTGTGAGTGTCCTGAAGGAAAATCATATCTCATGTAGCTGTAGACTGGTGAGTTCTGAAAATCAGTCTCAGAATCTTATTGTTAGAGTAGCAACTTTAAAACATAACCTGAAATCTCAATCTTGTACGGTGTCTGTGGTTTAAATGAGTGCATTAATTGGAAAGGAATGGAACCCTGAAAAATGGGATGGTGAAATATGGATTGATACTGAAGTCAGGGGTGAGGTTGAAACCCTAGGTCATGCTGAGTCTTCTCTAGAAAGCCCTGTAACAGTCTGCCATGCGGACATAGCCACCCCACCTCCAGGCTGCCTGGAGGAGTGAGCCACCCAACCTGCCCCTGAAGGGATTAGTCCTAGAATGATTAATCCTGTTTTACAAGATGAAACTGCAAGTGAATGCCATGAACCAAATGGCTTGGAAGATATTTCTAATTCTTTTCATCACACACCCCCACCACCTGTCATTTCTTCCAGACATGTAACTAGACTAATGTCCCAACAGACTCCTAAAGGTGAGGTGTAAAGTATCACACTTGAAGAGGTATGTTATACTCCAGGAGAATTGTGTGAGATTTCCAATTTATATAGAGAGAAATCAGGGGAATATGTGTGGCAAAGGATTTTAAGGGTGTGGGATAATGGTGGGACTAATATAAGGATGGATCAGGCTGAATTTACTGATATGGACCCATTAGGCAAAGATTCAGCATTCAATGTTATAGGTCCAGGGGTTAAAAAAGGCATTAACAGTTTGTTTGGATGGTTGGCTGAAAGATGGATCAAAAGGTGGCCAACATTACCTAAAGTTGAAATGTCAGATCTACCCTGCTATAATGTAAATGAGGGGATCCAGAGACTTAGAGAGATTGGAATGTTAGGGTGGGTTTATCATGCAAATCCTGCTCTTACATGCCAGAAATGTCCAGAGGATGCACATTTTAGCAGAAGAGTGAGAAATGAATTTCTGAGACTAGCACCATCATCCCTAAAAAGGTCTGCTCTTCACTGTAGAACAGATATTATTGTCAGAACTGCTGTCACTGAACTGGAATCCTTAAACGTGAAGTGGATGACTGGATCCTGAGTTGGCACAAGTGAGGTGGCAGCCTTGGCTCCTATTAGTCACCAAATACAGGGTTGATGTGGCTGTTATGATAGACAGCAAACTCAAAGCAGGAGTCAAAATAATCTGACTTGCAGAGATTTGTGGCATTGGCTAGTAAATCATGGGGTACTTAGAAGTACAATAGATGGGCAGTCTATGAAATTCTTGTTTGAGCTGTATAAACAGAAGAGTTCTAGGTCATCTGAGCAGAATTCTAAGTAGAACTGCAAAAACACAGAGTCATGGCATCTTAAACAATTTCCAGACTAGAAATCGTTTGCAGACCCAGAGCGCCTTGAATGAAGGGGAGGCCAGGTCCCTTTTGGGGAGAACCCTGTTACACTGCCACAAATTTATACTGTTAATCTTCCTCCAAGCCTTACCCAAGAAGACCAATGGCCTTTGACCAGGGTAACTGTGTATTTGGGGAAAGGAAATGATCAGATATTTTAGGGATTATTAGACACTGGTTGAGAAATGACATTAATTCCAGGGGACACAAAACATCACTCTTCTCCACCATTGAGAGTTGGGGCTTATGGAGGTCAGACAATCAAGGGAGTCTGAGCTCAGTTCCATCTCAAGTTGGTCCAGTGGGCCCCTGGATGCATTCTGTTGTTATTTCCCCATTTCCAGAATGCATAATTGGAATCAACGTACAGAGCAACTGGCAGAGTCCCCACATTGGCTTTCTAGCTCTTGAAGTGAAGGTATTATGGTAGGAAAGTCAAAGTGGAAGCCACTAGAACTGCCACTGCCTAGCAAAATAGTAAATCTGATGATGTACTCAATTCCTTGGGGGATTGCAGAGATTACTGCCACTCTTAAGGACCTGAAGGATACAGGGGTGGTGATTCCCACCATATTCTAATTCAACTTTGCTATTTGGCCTGTGCAGAAAACAGATGGGTCTTGGAGGATGACAGTGGATTATTGTAAGCTCAACCAGGTGGTAACTCCAATTGCAGCTGCTTTTCTGGATGTGGTATCATTGCTTGAGCAAATCAGTGCACCCCCTGGTACCTGTTATGCAGCTCTTGATCTGGAAAACCCTTTTTCCTTGATAGCTGTTAGTAAAGCCCACCAGAAATGGTTTGCTTTCAGCTGGCAATGTCAACATCATGCTTTCAGTGCCCTACCTCAGGGATATATAAACTCTCCAGGCCTATCTCATAATCTTGCCCACAGGGACGTTGATCATTTGTCCCTCCCACAAGACATCACACTGGCCCATTGTATTTGTGATATCATGTTGATAGAAACTCGTGAGCAGGGAGTAACAACTACCCTAGACTTACTGGTAAGGCATTTGTATGTCAGAGGATGGGAGATAAATCCAACAAAAGTACAGTAGCCTTCCACCTCAGTGAAATTTGTAGGTGTCCAGTGATGTGCAACTTGTCCAGTGGTGTGGGGCATGTTGAGATATCCCTTCTAAGGTAAAGTTCAAGTTGCTACATCTGGAGGCTCCTACAACCAAAAATCAGCCACAGTGCATAGTTGGTCTCTTTGAATTTTAGTTATGACATATTCCTCATTTGGGTGTGCCACTCCTACCCATTTATTGAATGATGAGTGACCAGAAAAGCTGCTAATTTTGAGTGGGGACCTGAACAACAGAAGCCTCAGTAACAGGTCCAGGTTGCTGTACAACATACTCTGCCACTTAGACCATATGATCCAGCAGATCCAATGGTGTTCGGAAGTCTCAGTGGCAAAGAGGAACGCTATTGGGAGCCTTTGGAAGGCCTCTATAGGAGAATCACAATACACACCCTTAGGATTTCAAAGAAAGGCCTAACCATCTGCTGCAGACAAAAACTCTCCTTTTGAGAATCAGCTCGGCCTGAGATGTCTCTCATAAGCTGGGTGTGGTCTGACCCACAAAGCCATAAAGCTGGGCATGTGTAGCAGCACTCCTTCATAAAAGGGAAACTGTATATATGAGATAGAGACAGAGGAGGTCCTGATGGCACAAGTAAGTTAAATGAGGCAATGGCCCAAATGCCTACAGTCTCCACTCCTGCCACATTATCTTCTCTTTCCCAGACCAGAGCTATAACCTCTTGGGTTGTTTCTTACAGTGTGTTGACTGAGGAAGAGAAAACTTGGACATGGTTTACAAATGGTTTGGCATGATATGCAGGTACCACCCAAAAGTGCACAGCTGCATCACTGCAACCCCTTTTTGGTATGTCTTTGAAGGAAAGTGGTGAGGTGAAATCCTCCCACTGGGCAGATGGTCAGGGTCTTGGAAAAGCCTTAATTGGAAAATTGGTGACAAAGAAGTCTAGGGAAGAGGTATTGGATAGGCTTTTCTGAGTTGGCTAAAAACATGAAGATATTTGTGTCCCAAGTGAATGTGCACTGGAGAATGACTTCAGCAGAGGAAGGTTTTAATAATCAAGTGGATAAGGTGATATCAGTTAGCCACTCTCCCCAGCAACTCCTGTCATTTTCCAATGGGCTCATGAAGAAAGTGAGCATGTTGGTAGAGATGGAGGTTATGCATGAGCTCAGAAACATGGACTTATTCTCACCAAGGCTGACCTGTCTGCAGCCACTGCTGAGTGCCCAATCTGCCAGCAACAGACACCCACACTTAGACCCCAATATTGCAGTATTCCCTGAGCTGAACAGTTGGCTACATGGTGGCAGGTTGCTTACATTGGATCCTTCCTTTCATGGAGGAGCCAGTGACTTGATCTAACTGGAATAGACACATACTCTGGATGTGGGTTTGCTTTCCCTGGACACAATACTTCTGCCAAGACTACCATCCATGGGCTTACAGAATGCCTCATACATCCTCACGGTATTCTACACAGCTTTGCTTCTGATCAAGGAACACACTTCACAGCAAATGAAATGCAGGAATGGGAATGTGCTAATGAAATTGTCTGGTCTTACCATGTACCCCATAATCCAGAAGTGGCTGGATTGAGAGAATGGTGGAATGGCCTTTTGAAATTTCAGTTATGATGCCAACTAGTTGGAGATACCTTGAAGGCCTGGGGTAATGTTCTCCAGGAAGCTGTGTGTGCTCTGAATCAGCATCCACTATATGCTGCTTATTCTATTTGCTAGCTGACAAAATGCAACAAACAAGACAGATTGGCTTTCAACAAAAGGTGAATTATTTAGTTAACATACAGTACTACAGAAGATAGGCAACTAATTTTCAACTGAAGTTCTTTCTTACATGGGAAGGCACTAGGTGATCTCTGCTGGCCTTCTTTATAGGCCTCTGGGATCCAACAACTTTCCCTGGGGTGATTCCCTTCTGCATCTCCAAAGGCCTGGGATGAGCAGTGAGTGCTGAGATGAAATATACTGAGCTGCTTAGGCTGTACTACTTTGAGCTCTTTCATTTAAGCACCGACCAATTAAATCAAACACCATTCATTGCAGCAGGCATGCCTCTTAGCCAACTGCAGATGTAATCAGCAACAGATGAGGTTCATTTGCCATTGGCTCATGTCCACAGCAATAGAACTAGGCAACTTCACCTAGCCAAGTTGATGCCTGAAACTAACTACCTCAGTGCTGTTTCTCCCATAGACAGGATCCATGGGTCCAGGAAACAAAGGGTGGAAATGGGAGTGGCACCACTCACTATTATCCCTAGTGATCTTCTAGGAAAATTGCCACTACATGTCTCTGTGACCCTGAACTTTGCTGGTCTACAGGTCTTAGTTCCAAAAGGAAAGTGTTTCCAGCAGGAGAAACAACAACATTTCCATTGAACTGGAATCTAAGACTGCTGCTTGGTCACTTTGGGCTATTCTTGCTTAGCCTGGATCAACAGGCTAAGAATGGAATTACATTACTGCTCTGGTGATTGACCCTGACTATAACAGGGAAATAGAACTGCAACTGCACATTGGAGGTAAAGAAGAGTCTTCCTGGAATATAGGAGATCCCCAGGGCATCTTTTAGTACTACTATGCCCTGTTAAAATCAGTGGAGAATTGTATCAACCCAATCCGAGCAGGACGACCAATATCTCTGAAACTTCAGGAATGAAGGTTTGGGTCACCCCACCAGGCTAAGAACTATGGACAGCTGAAGTGCTTGCTGAGAGTAAAGTGAACATGGAATGGGTAGTGAATGAAGGTAGTGATAAATATGAACTTTGGCCACGTGATCAGTTACAGAAACAAGGATGTAATGCTGTTTTGCTAGATATTTAATGTGTTCCAGTTATATGTATGAAGGTTGAGTATTGTTTGGTGAAAAACAATGTGGCTTTCATTGTTTTCTATTTAGAAGTTAGATATAGTTTAAGGTGATGAGTATAGCTGCCAAGTTGACAAGGGGTGCACTATCACGGTCAGGTTCATGTGTCAACTTGGCCAGGTGATGGTAACTGTTTGTCTGGTTGAACAAGTGCTGGCCTGTCTTTTACTATGAGGACATTTCATAGAATTAAATCATGATCATGTTGGCTTCATCCATAGATGATGAAGTGTCTTCTACAATGAAGGATGCTAAATCTAATCACTGGAAGCTTTTTAAAAAGGATTTAGCAGAGACTAAATCCTTTCTGTACTTTCTGCTTCAGCTGGTGAGCCTCTCCTGTGAAGTTCGTCCAGACCTTCCATTGGAGTCATCAGTTTCACAAACTCTTCCATGGATTTTGTACTCTATGTTCCCATGGTTATGTGAGACACTTTTATATATTTTATATTTATGAATATTTCCTGTTGATTCTTTTGATTTCCTTTTGATTCTGAACCCTAACTAATACACAGCCTATAAGCCCTCATTCTATGAATCGGGAACAATTCTGGGGTTTCTGCTAGTTGCTGAGTAAGTCTATTCAATTTTTCATTCAAGAACTGGGAAATTGACCATGGAGTGGATATGGAAGGACGCAGGAAGCTCTGTGAGATGTACCTGAGCTAAAATTCTATCAATCACTGAGTTCCATAAGCCAGTACTTTGAATCATGAACCAGACTGATGACTTGGGTCTCAAGGAAATAATGTCACTTAGGAGCCAGTATTCATGAAATGTCTGATTATCTCCTTTTCCCAGTGCACAGTTAACCTGGGAAGATGCTGCAGGTATCCTTGGTAAAGGCTGGGAGGAACATTAACACTATAAATTTTTGAGAGTGAAACAGTGTTTTTCCACAAGGGTACCTGGACTTCTCTTCATTCAAGAGTCTCTGCATCTATGAACTGTCTCTTGTCTGGGAATTGATTAAGGGCTGTGGCTCTAATTTTGTAATTTAAGTTAAACTTTGGTTTATTAGGTTTAAAACTCCTCTACTCATGTAGCTCAAACAAGAATTCAGTAGACTCCCCTCCATTTTACTTCTAGGTACTACATGATCTACTAGCCAATGCTATAAGTATCTGTGAGTCAGATTACTTTTACTGCTGCTTTGAATCTTCTATTCTAATACTGTGGTAGCCACACTTACTTTGTCTCTAGCAATTAAGTGTTGCCATGTGCCTTCTGCCAACACAGGATCTGAGCATTGTATTGAAGCATCACAATTGTATTGTCATCCAGCTCAGTGACATGAGTTCCCACAGTAATAACTTACCTACTGACAAGGCTGCATCTTCAAGTAAGATGAAGCTAGTTGTACAAATATTTACAGTCCTCACAAAAAATGTAACCACTAGACATTCCTGGGCTATATGACCAGGTTTTCCATGATAAATCCAGTCTAACATCCCAATCATTCTAAGCCATTGGATACCCTCCTCTACATTATACCAAGACAATATTTGCAAGCCAACCTCTAATATTATTAGCAAACTTTTGGTTCATGTTTCAGCAAACCACTCAAACAAGCTGCTAGCAACCTTTCTAACTCCTTATGCTACAACATTGAATGCAGAATCTCTGCTAAGTGGGCCCATATCAATAAATTTACCTTGATCTAACTTTATATTCCTTCCACTATTATCCCATACCCTTAATATTCATTTCCACATGAACCCCTGATTTCTGTCTATCTAGATTAGAAAACTCATGCCATTTTCTTTGGTGTGGAGCATACTTCTTCATGGTTCACACTTTGTACCTCACCTTTGGAGGTCTGTTGGGACTTTAGTCTATCTACAGATCTTGAAGTAAAGAGTGGTGCAGGGTTGGGTCATGAAAAGCATTAAAACTTTCCTTCATAAAAATTACCTCAGGGCATTCTGTGGGAGTTTTATTTGATAAAGGAGGACTAATCACTCCAGGCAGAGAATTGAGGGCTATTTCCCAGTGAAGATAGTTACAGATTTAGCAGATGCTGAAGGGTTAATCTTTTCAGTAGAAGTTGAATGGAAGACTCCTCAGGTCAAACTGGAGGTCAGGAAGCTATAATCCCAAGATAGGCTGAAGGTTGTGAAGCTGTTTTCTCAGGGACAAGCCAGAAATTGTGTGGTTATTTTCTCAGGGCAGGGTGGATATGATGGTGTTGTTTGTTCAGAGAAGACCTTTAGAGGCTTACCTAGCAATGACTCAGCAGAATCCAGTCTTACAAAGTCTCCACTACAATTGTTATCAATCCATATTCCTCATCTCAATTTTCAGGATCCCATCCTTTTCTAATCAATGCCTTTACTTTAATAATAGATGCTCTGCAAGGTTAATTTAGTTGGCATTGTAAATCAGCTACTCACTCAGTGAGACTCAGAGTCTGATTTTCAGAGATCTCAAGTCTGTGATAACAGGAAGTAAAACTTTCTTTCAGGACATATGTAGATTTTTTACATCTTCCATATGGCATTTAAGTTTCAAATTTAAGCCTTCAGCTCATCCCTTTCCCTTATAACAGTATCCAGCCTATTCAAAACCAGCCAGTATTATATCACTTAACTCCACAAAGCTGTTAAGATGTCCAAAATACTTTCACCCAGAGCCTTGGCTCATATAAGTGTACGATTAGGAGAACCAAATGGTGATATTTTGTGTATCTGTTTTCCTAACTGATGTGTGGACTGTCAGTGCCATATTGGTTATTGGGAATAGAATCCTTGGAGCATTTAGATCTAATCTGAAGGGAAAACCATTTGTAAAATCCCATTTCTAAGATTCTGTTTCTCAAGAATGACTACAATGCCAAGCTGTATTAGAGAGGGCTCTCAAGTGAAACAGAACTAACAGGAAATATCTGTCAAGAGACTTTATAAAAGTGTGCCATACTATTGTGGGTATGCATGAGTCTGAATTCGATTGAGGAGGTTATGAGCTAGCAAGTTGGATGAAAATCTTTGGTAAATTCTCCAGAAGAGACTGGCTCACTGAAGTAGAGATGAAAGTTCTCTCTCCAATGTGTGCTGATGTCAACAACTCCCCCTTAAAACTCTGTAGCTGATTGGATTAAATTCTACTGATTGGATTCTGTCAGTGTGGAAGATACTCTCCTTTGTTGATTATAGATGTAATCAGTGATAGATGCAATCAAATGACTTATGATTTAATAAACTAGCCTTCTGGCTTATTAATCAACCATGAAAAGCCTTTGCCCTAACAATTAGACCAGTGCTTGCTTGACCTCTTCTGCACAAGTTGATACATGAACCTACCATCATGGTGATCATAAGCTATTGCAACCAAGAGAAAGCACTCTGTAGTCCCAAAAGTATCTGTGTTGCACATCTGTTTTGGCTTGGTAAAGCTTTGAGAATGCAGTATACCAGAAATAGTTTAGCTTTTACAATGGTGATTTATTAATTTACAATATATGTCTCTAGGCCATGAAAATGTCCAAAATAAGGCATCAACAAAATGACACTTGGACGATGAAGAAAGGCTGATGGCATCAGAGACACCTCTGTCACAAGGGGAGGCACATAGCTGGAGTCTGCTAGTCCTTTGTTCCTGAGTTTTGCTGCTTTCAGCTTCTCCTTCCAGTGACTTCCTCTTTGAATCCTGCAGGTCTTTTCTTAGCTTCTTTGGGATTTTTCTCTCTCTCCTTTCTTGGCTTTTCTGTCCTTTATCCTCTCATAAATGACTCCGGTAAAAAGATTAAGGCCCACCTTGAGTGGAATGGGTCACAGCTCAATTGAAATTCCACTGACAACAGATCTGAACCTTCAGGAATAGATTAAAAGAAAGTGGACTCTTCTGGGATACATAAAAACTTTAATCCAGTGCAAAGTCCAAGAATTGAAAATGTTATATTCTTTGCCAGGAATATGACTGACATTTTTGGATGACAGCTGAACAGTAGGCATCCAAGAATGAAAACACACTCAGAAAATAGTTCATGGAAATGTGAAGCCAGGAAATCCCAACTATCAATACAACCAGTCCCAAATTTCCTAACAGAATGAAGATGTAAATTGATCAAAAAAAGAAGATACAGATCAGAATGATCCATGAAGCCAATCACCTTCAATATAGGGTCTTCAGTCACATTCTCCATGGAATTCTGCATACTTTCAAATCAGATGGCAATCCAGATGTTTCAGTGTATATTTATAGGTTCTCAAGGCAATATCCTGTGATAATACCATCCCTATAATTTTTTTCCATTTTCTTTGGAAAATTGTATACCTTAGTGTTTCAGTTTGCAAAGGCTGCTGGAATACAACATACCAGAAATGAAGTGGCTTTTGGACAGGGGATTTAGTAAGTTACAAGTTACAGTTCTAAGGTTGTAAAAATGTTCAAATTAAGGCACCAACAAGAAGGTACTTCTTGGAAGAAAGGTACCTGCTCTAGGACACTTATGTTAGCTGGGAAATCACATGGCAGGCATCTGAGGTCCTTCAGTGCTCATGATCCATTGCTTCCAGCTTCTGATTACACTGGCTTTCACTCGAAGTACCTGTGGGCTATTCCTTAGCATCTCTGGAACAAACTCTGGATTTCTTCTTTTAGCTTCCCATGACTCTCTCCAGGTTCTGGCTATTTCTGTGAATCCTTGCTTAGCACCCAATGTATTACTGTCTGGCTCCTCTCAGCCACTAGAGGAGACTCAGGTAAATGGATGAATTAAATGGATTATTTTTTCATCCTCGTTTTTTGAAAAGGCACAGTGAAATCCAACATATTGATGTTATCAGCAATGGCAAAGTAATTGTGTCCAATTGGATGAATTTAATTTATAAATTAATGGAAGAAGCTCATTTATTTCTAAATAAGTCTTTACGAAAAATCAGACAAATTAAGTACTAATTTCCACCTCATTTCTGGTCAATTTTTGACCAGAAATGGTCATATTACATTATCTTCAAATTTACAAACAGAACTGAATATTTGGATTTTTAAATTCAAAAGAGTTACAGTGGACAAGACAAATCTGAGTACTAGTTATACATTTGCTACAATAGACATACACATAAAATGCCTTTCCTTAAAGGCTGTAAAAATAAATTTTGGGAACCATATTCACATCACGAGATTGTATTAAATTTAAAGGGGAAGCAGGTATGCTTATGAAATAATTTTCAAATATTTCCACATGACTACAAATTAAGATAAGTCAGATATACATG
>PVIY010061346.1:0-11275 GCA_004026745.1 Myrmecophaga tridactyla | reverse complement strand
TTTCTCTATTATCGTTTTATTTCTTTTTCTGATGTCTTTTTATTTCTTTCTCTAAATCGATGCAAATGTTCTAAGAAATGATGAATATGCAACTATGTGATAATATTAAGAATTACTGATTGTATATGTAGAATGGAATGATATATTAATGTTCTTTTGTTAAGTTTTTTAATTAATAAAAAAGTTTAAAAAAAAAGAAATCACTGAATTCTTAGGAAAATCAGAGGATTTGATCATACTTAGCATTTGTTTGTAAATATCTTATTTAGAGCAATTGTCACTTTTCTGATAATACTTTATAAACATTCTCCCTTAAATCACCTCCTGGTTGAATTATCATCCATTAGAATCCCAAATTAGTTTCCATGCCTCCTAAATCTCCAGATTTCCTTAGACAGCATTTTTCAAACTGTTGGTCAGTTAAACTGAAATCAGTTTAATGGATAAAGATCAGCATTTTTAAAAAACATAAAATAGAATTAAAATTACTAAACATGTACTATATTAAGAGTATTATTTACACGAAATTTGTTTCAGTTAACTATATTTGTGAGATTGTATATCTGTGTGTGTGTATAGTTTGTGTTAAATTTATTCTTTCCTGCTTATCATGGTTAAAAAAACTGGAGTGACCCTGCATTAGGCAGTCCTGGAACTATACTCACCAGAGGACACATATTTATGGAGACATCAGAGAGGGATGGAGTTAAAGCAAAGACCATTTTCTGGAATGATAAACTTTGAGCCAGTCTTATAATCAAGGATTTGGCAGAATGGAGAATGAAACACAGTGCTCCTTCTGCGTACAGTAGGTGTCTTGTTAATGCTTTTACAATCTGGTGTGCATGCAGGAACATGGGTGAAAACATGCAAGATGAGTGTGGGAAGAGCTGTTGGCTGGAATATATTGGGGAGTGAGAAGAAACGAGATCAGTGATATGGAGAAGCCAAAGAAGGCTTGATGTATAGCCAGACAACTTGCGTTCCTTGAGATTTCCAAACATGAACCATAGGTGCTTGTGGGATTTCCTAATTCAGTATTCCCCACAAATGTTGCAAGATTAAAAGTATGTTACTAAGTCTTGGTTTGCCGGCTATGACAAATGCCACACAGTGGGTTGGCTTGAACCACAAGAATATGTTGCCTCGGTTTTGGAAGCTAGAAGTCCAATATTAAGATATCCACAGGCCATGCTTTCTCCTGGAGTAGGTAGCATTCTGCCTTGCTGTAATGCTTGGGGTTCCTTGGCTTCTGGATGGGATGTATCTCTGCCTCCATCACATGACACTTTTTTTCCTCTCTCTTCCTTCTCTAGCTTCTGGCCCTGCCCAGTTGCCTACATTTCTTTCTAGATTTCCTCTCCTTATAAGGATTAAGCCCCATTCTGTTTCAACGTGGCCTCATCCACGTTTACAATGGAAGCTCCTGTTTACAAATGGGTCCAAACTCAAGGACAGGGGTTAGGATTTGAACATGTCTTTGGGGGAAGGTGGGGCTGATTCAGTCTGCTACATTAACCGTTGCTGATATAAAAGAACTGCTTTCTTTGTTAGAGTTGGAGATAGAAGAGGTCCAGAGAGATGGCAGCAATAGAAACAGTGTGTTCAGTTGAAAGGCAGAGTTTTTTAATCTCTAAACTTCCACTAGTCTGGAGGGTCTACTGGGAGAAGGATGGAAATGAAATAAGATGATGTAACAAAGGAAGATAACAAGAGACTCTTATAAAATTATAACCTTGATATTGAAGCCAAGTATTTCCACCCATGTGAAATACCTTCAACCAAAGGAAACTAGATCCAAGATCCAACCCACAACTATTTAGAAGGCAATGTTCTCACTCCCTAGTCTTAAATTTGGAATCTATGAGAGAAGAATGCTGTGTAAATAAAGAATATATGTTACTGCTATTAATTTTTTTTCATTGCTTAAATTATTCTGGTGAATATGGTTGAGATTTTTAAAAGAAAGACAAATAGCGTGGACCGGGGCAGCTGAAATTCTAATAGAAAAGAAATTCTAAAAGGCAACTTCTAGATTCCCCTACTTTGACATCCACTTGGCCATGAATATTACTATAGAATTATATTTTGGATGTGAAGGATGGACAAAATCTGAGAGAAATCAGACTGTGGCAAATACAGGCTTTTACAAAACTTTAAAATGGGTTCCAGATTCTTCTTCTTCAGCTTTTGAAAAAAGAAAATGGGATGGGTTGGCAAAAAAAAAATGTGGTTTTGAAAAATTCCTGGAGGTTGAAATAATCTTTGCTATTATTTATAACTCTGGCTATGTCTCAACCATCTAAACTAAACTAGATGGGTGTCAGTTGATTTCTTTTTTCTAAAACAGAGACGATTCTTCAGTTATAGTTCACCCTGGACTCCTTGTCCTCTCTAATTTTATAATCAATAAATCCTTCTTTAATTCCATAAAAATTAGCAGTAGTTTGGGTGCCAAGAGAGATAAATAACTGGAAGTTTTAATAAGAATTGAAAATATAAGTGGGCTGAACTGTCTTAGCAGAGGTTGCATATTCCTTTCAAAGTAGCTGCTCCAGGGGGCCAGGCAATATTTTCTTTATGCTGCTGCCTCTTTGGCAATACCTGCTTTCTTTTGGCTATTAAAATTGGTAGCAAACCTTCATCCTTCTAGGAAGAAACAGCCAGATGTTGGTCAGAGCTATGGCCACTGAAATGGGGCACCCTACACAGTCACAAGATCAATGCCAGTCACAGAAAGCACTTTAAGGCCCATATGGCTTCCTGGTGGGAGAGAGCCAAAGAACTCATTGAAAAGGGGTTCAGCAGCCAGCATAACTGTGTGTGGGAATTCATCTGAAGTGACCTCTCCCTGCACCTGTGCTCTGTTTTTGCCCAGGCATGGCCTCACCTGGACTTCCTCTTTCGGACTTCCTGTTGGCTGTAGCCTGTTTTGTTTTTTTTTCATTCCTGGCTTACCTGCTTCTCCTATCCTCTTTATATTCTGGATCGTGATATTCAGTTTTGTTGTGCTCAAGACGGCCTTGAACTTCAGTGGCCTTGAACTCCAGCGGCCATGCTGAGCCCAACCAGGGCTTCTGGAATTTCCTTCCCTCCTGGGCCTGGTCCCAGAGGCTCCAGCCTCTCTCATCATCCAAGCAGCCTCGCTATATGCCTGCTGTGTGCCAGGTGGCAGGCTGACCAGCAGAAAGGGATCAGAAATTCTCAAATGTCTCATCATTCCCTCAAAACAAATCCATTCGTTGGCTCTTCGGTGATGAGCGTGCATGCACAATATCATGAACCCTGGGGAAATGGCTCACCAGCATCTTTACTTGGGATTCTCAAACGTTCTGGCTCTCAGCCTCAGGGATGCTCCAGTTTCACTGCAGACTCCTTGTTTGTGGGCTGAACCAGAAACTTTGTATTTTATCAGTTTTCCTCAAAAACTGCATTATTTTGTCTATTTTCTCTTGACAATCACACCAGTGTCAAACTTTAAGGCTTATGAGGCAAAATGAATGAAATGCTCTTTGTAGATGCCCCCCGAGATCAAGTCCTTTAAAGTATGTGTCTGTGTCATAGCTCTAAAAATAAACACAGGCTATGGGGGACAGAGGCTGCCTCTGGGGAGGGGTTCCTGGGGGCTCAGGGGCTGGCGTGGAGGCAGACTCAGCCCTCACTGTGCGCCCCTGTGAAGTCTGCACCCCAGTGCAAACAAGTGTTGTTGCACCTAAATGCCCAGCAGTCGAGGACCGAGGACTGATGAAGTGAACTCTGTTAGATCCACTCCACAGCATCATTTGTAGCCATGTTGAATAACAACATTTATTTACAGTGGGACCTAATAATATGGAGCTAAATATTTAGAAGAGCTTGTAAAACATGAGAAAATGTTTATATATAGAAATGTATAACAACTAATATATAGTGTTACTGTATATTAAAAATATATGTACATACTTTAATACATATAAATATAAATAAGGAAATATGCCACACATAATAGTGGTTATCCCTGCAGGGGTGATATTTTCTCCTCCCTTGGGGTTTTCCTGTGTTTTTCAAGTTCTGCCTTAAGCATGCATCACTTGTGGGGAGGCAGAGAGAGGGTTTTTTGGGGGGTGCATGGGCCAGGATGTTAAGAGGGTATATTTTAAACATTACCCAAAAAAAGCTGGTTTATAAGCAGTTAGGGGAGAAGTTCAGAGTGAGCATTTTGAGCCTGACCACTTGGGTTCAAAGCCTGGCTTGGCCACTCCTGAGCTGTGTTACTCAGAGCCAGTTGCTTAACCTCTCTGTTCCTCATTTTTCTCTTCTGTGAACTGGGGCTAATAATAGTACCGCCCTCTCAGGACTGTTGTGAAAAACTTAAGATGCTATCTCAAACAAGTGCTTAATAAATACTAACTGTTGTTTATATGTATTATATATTAGACTTCAGCCATCATTCCCTCGGGTTAATCAACTGTTTGAACAAAGGCCACTTCCAGCTTTCTCCACGTTGTTTGGTCTGTGGATGGTGGGATGAACCCTTTGCGCATCCTCACAAGCATTTCATTAATTTGTTGCCTCACATTTTTGCTGTACTCCTGCAGGTCCTGTGCTAGATGTTCCATAAAGAGTTACAGGCTAGCATCTTTGTATTTGAGATAACAAAGGGAACACATCATCTGTAGCCACCCAACAGGCAAAGTCTGGGGATCATCACGTTATATTTACATGTGGCCTTTCCCCATAGCCTGCAAGCCCCTTGAGGGCAGGCTTCTACTGCCCTACTAGAAGGAAATTCACTCTGTGCCCTAGGTTTCCTTTCCAATGTGACATCCAGGGTTCCGCAGAGTTGCTTGGCTAAAATTCTGCCACCGCCAGCAACGGAGGCCCTCGGGTGTTCCCTTCCAAGCTGAACTCCGCAGGCAGGGACTTCTGAGCACACAAGGGTTTGGGCTCAGGTGTCTCCTGAGAAACCTGGAGCCAGGGCCAAAGCAGAGCCTATCTGGGGGCAGCTTGAGGGACCATGTCTTGACAGATGAAGAGAAATTGGACCAGAGGAGATTGGAAAACAGGTAGAAAGAGCACCCCAAGCAGAGGTTCTTCTAGTATTTCAAGAGTCTTGTCACATGAATTCTTCCCTTCAGTGAGTAAACCTTCATTCATTTTTATGCCAGCACAAAACTGCCAGAGAAACCTTGAAAATACTCCTCTCACATCCAGCAGCATGTGTCTAGAAGGGTGATCCCTACTCTGCTTTCTGAGAACCAGCCTTACTGCTCCTTTCCTCCTTGAAATAGTCACTCCCTGGTATTCTACAACAGGGGAGTACCTGTTATGACCCAAGAGCAATCTGGGCTGTAGGGAAAGTTCTATGAACTTCTTGGCAAAGCCCCCAGTCTGCAATTTTTTTTTTTTTTAACATGGGCAGGCATCGGGAATCGAACCCGGGTCCTCTGGCATTGCAGGCAAGCATTCCTGCCTGCTGAGCCACTGTGGCCCGCCCCCCAGTCTGCAATTTAAGACTCTACCCCCAATTCTTTTCCGGGGCCAGCCGGCAAGTCACCGGTTGTTGATCATACCATGGAAAATAATCCTTCCCTGACTGGCGCATCTCATGCTTTGGTTGAATTACTGAGCTGTAGCAGAGAGAAGACATCTCTTATCATTCCACCCCTGTTCGTGAAAAACAGCCCTTTTAAACTCCCTGTATAAACCTGCCGAATTATAAACCAGGGTTTATGGCCAGATCAAAAATAAGTAGTTCTCCCATTTGTTTGAACTAGAACAACACAGGAAATAAAAAAAACTAGCAACACAGCCAGAGGCTCACAGGGCCTTTTCCTGCTGTGGGATATTGATCTAAGATGTGCCTTTTGCTTCGAACCTGATATGCCTTGGAGTAGATGATGTAAGAAAAGGCTTAAAGAAACCCAACTCCAGAAATCAAAGCCGACAGGCTTGCTTAGCCTTGACACAAAGTACATCAGGAGATGCCTGGCCCCATCTTATGGAAACCTGAAGACCTGGCCCAATTGTTATGCCATGAAGCAGCTCAGCTGATTTGAGGTACCCAGTTACCAGTCAAACTACAGGAGATTCTGGGGATCCAGCCTTGGAAGTTGCATGTGAGCCCTTTGGGTACGTCCTCAAGAAGGCCAACAGAGGAGCAGCTGGAAATCTGGGCTAAAGAGCAAAATCGGGGGGTTAACCATGCATCTTAAGAATGGTACTTTCTTCCAGGCAGTGTAATAAATCTTTCCTAAGAGAATAATTCTTCAGCTGCAGGGCGGGCCTTGCCAGGGGCTCAAGGAAAAGCTTCTGGGGGTGGACAGGTGTGGTGTGAACCCTGGCACCCAGCACCACTCCATCCTGCTGGGTTCTGGCCACATGGCCCCAATTGGCTCCAACTCTGCCCCTCCCCGACTCCACACTGTCCTTCCTTCCAAAAATTAACCAGCAGAGATTAGTATTAGTTAGATCACTTTCAGCTAAAAGTAACAGGGAGTTCTTTCCATATTGGCTTCAGGAGTGAGGCTCTGCAATGGGAAACCCAGAGGGCTGTAGGGTCCCTGCTGTAGTTTGCTAGCTGCCGGAATGCAACACACCAGAGATGGATTGGCTCTCAATAAAAGGGGATTTATCTAGTTAATGTATAGTTCTTCAGAGGAAAGGCAGCTAATTTTCAACTAAGGTTCTTTCTTAAGTGGGAAAGCACAGGGTGATCTCTACTGACCTTCTCTCCAGGCCTCTGGGTTCCAGCAACTTTCACCGGGCTGATTCCTTTCTGCATCTCCAAAGGTCTGGCTGAGCTGCAAGTGCTGAGATGTCTGCTGAGCTGCTTTGGCTATGCTATGTTACACTCTCTCATTTAAACACCAGTCAATTAAATCAAACATCATTCACTGCAGCAGGCACGCCTCCTACCCGACTGCATATGTAATCAGTAACAGATGAGGTTCACATGCCATTGGCTCAATTCCACAGCAGTAGAACTAGGTGTCTTCACCTGGCCAAGTTGACACCTGAGTCTAACTACCACAGTCCCCTTGGCCCAGTCGCTCTATGTCTGTGTGCCTGTGGCACCCTCTCCCTCAGGCCGGTGGCAAGGGTGCAGCCACTGGTTTTGGCCTCAGGTCTGTGCTCCACACGGTCCCCCACAAAGAAAGACAGGGTCATTTCTGGAAGCTCTTTAAGAAGACTGGGAAATAAGTTTCTCGCAACCCCCCAGCAACGTGACACACCTTCTTTACATGCCATTGGCCTGAATTGCACATGCCCTTTCTGAAATCAGTCCCTGCCAAGAAAACGGCAGCTCCCTGTGACCAGTCAGGCTCTCTCTGGAGCTGTCAGCCACTTGGTCATTTTTCCCTGAGGAGGACTGGCTATGGGGGAGTGGGGAAGACCTGATGGAAACTGGGGTTCTGTTACCATAAAAGAGGGTAGAAAGGATGCTAAGCAGGCCATTGTGAGGCCCTCCACCACAACACATGTTTTCATTATTATTTTTACTGATAGTAACACAGGCTATGAGATCCACTTGTTGCCTTCTGGGCACATGGTGGTTTGGGACTCCTCAACCATCTTGTGGGGCCATGTTACCAGATCTAGCCAATGAATTGGGGGCAGAAATGATGTGTGTGACTTTTGGGCCAGAGCATTTAATCCCTTGAGCAAGTTTCTCCAGGTGGTTCTTCTCTTTTGCCGCAGGGACCAGCATTGCCCCAGAGGGTGGCTGTCCTGTCACCCCCGTAGCTGGGTGCTGGAGTGAGAACAATGCAGATCTCAAAGCCAACCCAAATGGGCAGGAAGCATGATAAAAATCAAAACAAAACAAAACCATTTCTGATGTTTTGAAATAATTTGTTACTGCAGCAAAGAAGCCTAGTGTATTTTGACTGATACAATAGCTAACATCTATTGAGTGTGTTGGAGCTAAATCATGTCCCCCACAAAAGTCATGCTCAGGCTCTAACCCCTGGTCCTGAGGGTGTGAACTCATTACAGGTCATAAGCAGGACCTTTGAAGATGCTTTCATTAGTGAAGGTATGGACCCATTTTCAAAGACCCTATTTTGATGAGGCCAAATAGAATCAAGGTGAGCGTTCATGCATATGACCAAGTCCTATAAGCAAAGAAAATTTGGATGCAGTCAGAAAAAGCCAGAAAATGAAGGAGGTTGACATGTGGTAGAGATACAGATGCAAGCCAAGGAACCCCAAGGATTATGGGAAGCTGGCACTCGAAGGCTGCAGATGCTGTGAGAAAGCATGGCCTGCTGAGACCTTGATATTGGACTCCTAGCCTCCAAAACAGAGTGACGATACATTTCTGCTGTCTAAGCCAATCCATTATGTGGCGTTTGTCATAACAGCCCTGGCAGGCTAAATGTTTACTTTGTACGAGGCATGTGATTCTCACTTCTTCCTATAAATTCTCACTACTCACTACTTCTCACTATTCACTACTTCTCACCTTCTCACTACTCACTACTTGCTATGAATATGAGAAATGAGGAGTGCTGGGAGCTCCTTTCATCTATCCAAACCCCAAAAATGACTTCACTTCTCAGCATTTGTACCTATTGGCATTTGTCTGACAATGTATCTCACTCCATATTGTCCTGCCACCCAACACGTAAATGTCCTAAGAATGTTGGGGCAGAGAACAGGTGAATTTGGGTGAGTTTGTGTGTGTGCGTGGTGGGGGAGTCATCAAAAAGAGATCAGAAGCATTGGGGTTCACACACAGAGTAGGACTCCTCACACACATACACAGAGGAGAAGGGAGAACAGGGCAGAATAAAATTCTCTATGGTTCTCTTGTGTTTCTGCACGTCTGGTGGGCGATGCACTGACTACCTTTGTTTGAGACTAGCTTTTCCTGATGCTCATATAGCAGACAGCCTTGGAGGAGTAAGACAGTGTCTCTCTCTGGAGTAAAGGGCAGGGGTGTCTACTAACCAGCATATTAAAGATACTGTCTCCCTCCAGAGCAAAGCAGGCATGCTTAGGGCCCATTATAAAAGATTTGTGTTCTCTAAGCACAATGCCCCTCTTCTGTAAAGCTGTCATTACTTTGTGGGAGCTGGGGTTTGTGGTGTAAAATGCTCATACTCTGGCTATTGCCATTGCAGTGAATAATAAACAGTCCTTCATCTCTGACCTAGGAGTCTCATGTCTTCTACCAGTATCCATGAATCTGTAGCAAATCTATCTGTTTGTCAGGTAGATGGGTAACAATTCAAATGAGGTTCAGAGAGAGATATTTAAAAGGAACCCTGCTTATCTCAGGACTTTGCCCGGAGAAATCCATCTTTTTCAATTAATATTCCTTATATTTCTTTTCTTAATGCAGATCATTGAAAACCCCAAGATGGGGTGCAGCCTTTGTGCTAGATTCCAGGCTGCTTAGCTGCTCTGACCTGGAAGGAGAAATTTCCCTGGAAAATTCACACCCTACTAGAATCTATAGCCCCTGAAGGAGAAAATAAGCCAGAATGGTCCCCAGAGGCAGCATTCTGAAGGTTTGCTATCCTTACAGTCCCTGCTTCTGTTTTCCAATATTAGCATACCTTGATCATCAAAGTTTTCAAATTGAAAATGAAGTCCGCTCAGTGAGAATCCTGTTGGAACAGAAGGCGGAATTGGTCTAAGCGTTTGGTATATGCTTTCACATCTAACTTAAAAATATGACACCTGGGGCAATGGTGGCTCAGTGGCAGAGTTCTCACCTGCCATGTTGGAGACCCGGTCCACTTCCCCATGCCTGTCCATGTAAAAAACAAGACACCTGCCATGTTCCAAATAAAGAAAACATTACAACCAGGGCTTAGAGAAGAAAGGAGTTTATGGAGCTCTTTGCACCCAGCTACACATTTTTCCTCACAATTCAGTGTCAGAAGTTTAAGTAACTTCTTATAAGACACTATGGAGTTAAGAGAGTCATAAATCACATGGATTCGAGTGTATTTTGCCTTTGTGAGAAACAAAGACAAAATAAAACAACTTGCATGAAACTGAGACCATCCAGGAGACAACCTTTAGTTCTATCCAAGACACTGAGTCAGATTTCAAGGAACTTTAAAAACGAATTTTTGCAATGCCAAGTTGTCTTCAGTCATACCTTATCTGAATCTATGAGATGTGCTGGAAGGAAAATCTTAGAGTAAAAGCAAATCTATTTCAAAGATCTCAGTCCCTCTATTTTCGGATGTTAAGTCTGTTCATTCCTTACTTCAATTTGAATAATTTATTGAATAAATTATTGAATAATTTATTCATGTGCTGGGCTAAAACACATGCAATTCCTGCCCTTAGATATGTTCCCACAGGAGGGTTTAATTTCAAAATACATTAAGTGCTATGAAAAAAAGTAAATAGAGCTGTGAGCATTTATAAGAGGGGCCCTTGCCACTTCTGGGAGGGTCAGAGAAGTCATCCCTAAAAATGGGACATTGGAGCTGAAATTCCAAGACTATAAAGCAACTCATGGCACAAAGTAGTTTGGGTATGGAAGAGGGGTAGGGTTGGGGAGGTTAAAAGATTGTTCCAGGCTAAGAGAAGAGCCTGTTCAAAATCCCTGTGGTACATGCATACTTGCTACTTCTAGGGTAACAAAAAGGGGCCAGTCCCAAACCTGGCAACAAAATATATAAGGATAGTAATGGACCATAATCCTCAGAATAAAGTAAATATTCACCAGGCCACAGTAATATGAGTAAACAGTTGAACAAATAAATAAATAAATAAAAGAGGGAGGACAGCTATTCCTTACAGTAGAATTCCAATTGGTAAGTGTAGAAGGAAGAATGGAAACTAAAAATCAGCATTTGACAAATGCCACAGTAGTAATTATTGTGCAAGAATCATCACCTGAGGCTAAAATTAGTGGGTGAAAGTATGAGAATCAGAATAGATTCCAAATACCCTATCCCCTACCTCCCCACCGTAAAGTACCTTTGCAGTGGAGAAACCTGGCAGACACCATCAAAGTTAACGCCCCAGCGGTGAGACGTGTTAATACCATGAGCCTCCTGGGACGAGCCTCTAAGCGCACAGCATCACTTCTGGGATATTCTTGCCAACATAGAAATAGCCTGAATTTAAACATGAGAAAATACCAGATAAACCCACATTTGAGAATCATTGGCCAGTATGCGTCAAAGTTATTGAAGTTACCACCAACAAAGGAAAACTGAGGAACTATTTCAGATTGGAGAAGGCTAAAGAGACTGGTACCTGAATGCAGCGAGGAATTGCGGATTGGCCCTGAACCAACTGACAAAATGCAAAGGAGATCTGT
>PVIY010061345.1:0-11261 GCA_004026745.1 Myrmecophaga tridactyla | reverse complement strand
ACACACACACTTCTTTGCTCAAGATATCAGCGGAAGGGGAAATTTGAGGCGAGAGAGGAGGGAGACAAGAAGCAACCTACATGGATATGTCTACATTACATTTCTCATTATGTCCAGTGTCTGGTCCCCTAGAGACTTGGGGCATGATGTCTGGAGTTTATCTGCTTGGCTGAAATAATTTGAAACCTGACATGGTTTTGAAAACTTGCCATCCTTGACTTAGAAGGGAAGAGAGGAAGGATAGAACAAAGGAAGGGAGGGAAGGAGAAAGGAAAGGTAAGGTGTGGCCTTCTGTAAACTTCCATCTTGGATTCGTATTTGCTATTTGTTTAACATGACTCTGGCATGGGGTAGTTACTCCACAGCAAAATTGTCATGGAGACGAACAAATGCTGGCCCAGCTGCGGCGTGATCTAAATCACCTCAGTGCAAGCGGATCATGGTAGCTGATCCACGGCTCTGCAGGATTTCATCTATCACCAGGAACAATAGCAGAGCAGCAGTTGCCTTTCCAGCCTTGCTTCGAGGCACTTAATATTTTGATGGTTGCCATGGCAAGCAAGCTTAAAACACCACTGGATGATGCGCGTGGTAAAAGATACTGCTTCCTAACGTTCAATGGCCAGACTCAGAAAAGAGGATTTTCATATTGCCATTTTTATTATAGTGTAAAGAACCGTAAATCGAAGATCAGAAATGGAATCCAGTCTCAGTTCTGCATTAAATAGCTATGTGACCCCAGACGACATATCACTTAACCTTTCTGGTAGAGAGGTTCCTCTTCTGCAAAATTAGAGACTAGTAATGAATGTTCTATATAGCAGGATTATAAAATAGTAATACTATAAATTGTGATACCACCTCTGTCATTAACCAACTGCGAGCCTTTAGATATTTCCGCTAACCTCTGGGTTATCATTTCCTCACTGCAAAAACTAGAGATGACACATAGATACCTTATGTGGTGTGATTGTATGATACAAGCAGTGTTTCGGTTTTCTAAAGCTGCTGGAATGCAATATACCAGAAATGGGTGGGCTTTCTCAAAGGGGCTTTATTAGGTTACAGATTTATAGTTCTAAGGCCATAAAAATGGTTAAGTTAGGGCATTAGGAGGAAGATACCTTCTCTGAGGAAAGTCTGCTGGCATCTGGGGTTCCTCCGTCACATGGCAATGTTTGTTGGTCTTTCTCTCCTGGTTCTGGTTTCAGTGGCTGTCTCCAAATGTCTCTGGGCATTTCTCTTTATGCTCTCCTGCTTTACCTGCCTTTTATCATCTCATAAAGGACTCCAATGAAGGATTAAGACCCACCTTAAATGGACTGGGCCACATCTCAATTGAAATAGCCTAACCAAAAGGTCCCACCCACAATAGGTCTGCCTCCACAAGAATGGATTAAAAGGACGTAGTATTTTCTGGGGGTACATAACAGATTCAAACCAGGACAAACAGGAAATAACAGGCACATAATATGGAGGAGAGGAAATGGCAGTGACAGTCTTGAGATGTCCTTTGTCAGGACCTATCTGCTGTGCATTATGACTTTGCCACTTCTGCAGTGGCCCTAAACTGCCCTACAAGTTTGTTGAGGTGAAACAAGATGTGTCAAACATCTCACTCTGCTACTTGTTATGATCCTGCTCCCCAATAGTCCTATGCAAAGCTGAAAATAAAATGCCAGCATCATCAGTAGATTATCCCTCATCATCCTCCTTCTCTTTCTGTAGAGGTTAACCAAGGTTTTGAACTCTGCATATTTCTAAATTAAAGCATGGATTCAATTATTTATGTGTTTTAAGAGTGACCTTGGAATTTCACCCTATAGTTACGAGTCAGTATCAAAGGAATTTTATCTAAGTTTTCCTTTAAGGACTCAGGTAATATGCACGCTACCGTTTTAAATGGCAAATATTTCACACTTACTGAATATGGTTTGGTGGGGAAATTCCTGGCCAGACATCCAAAATACACCCTCTCTAAGAGTAGAGAGCTGGTTGCATGCCTAGAACTTGAAGAATGTTATTTAAACATATGGTGGCATTGGCACAGCAGAGAACAGGCGAACAAAATAAAATAATGATAGTAATTATAATTATACTTGTACCTGTTATTATTTATCAAGTACTGACTACATGCCAGCCTAGGTTCTCTACAAACATTACTTTATTTAATCCTCATCACAACCCTGAAAGAGAGGCAAGGCAATCCTTACTGTGAAGATGACGAGACTGGGATAAGCTTAGGACCATTAAGAAACTTGACCAAAGTCACACAGCTCTTTGGTAGTTGGAGGTGGCATACACATCTAGGCATATTTGGCTGAAAAGCCAGTGCTCTTAAATGCTATGTATACTCAGTATTTACTGAACACTCATGGCGCCGGCTATCATGTTACCTCTGCCAAAATATTAGCTCATTTGATGATCTCAAATGCCTAACAAGTGGAGCATTATTATCTCTGAAATACAGATGAGAAATCTGAGCCTCCAAAATTATATGTAACTCACTCAGGCCATCCAGGCAGTAAGTAGAGGAATCTAAAATCTAACCCAGGCTTTATGGCTCAAAAGCTCCTACACTGAGAAGACATTTGGAAGAGGCATATTATGCAGGAAAGAGTAGTCTCCTGTCTTCCAGGTGTAATCTTGCTACTAATGAACTGGGTTAACCTGGGAATGTCACTTATCCTAACTGTGGAGGAGGGTTTTATGGGGTGATGGCCTTAAGGTATTTTAGAATATATTTATTTCATTCTTTCTAGTTCCCAAATCATTGAGTCTATGTGCAAGAATTTTTACATAGGAGAGAAAAACAATCCCCATTAACTGAAAATAAGGAAGGGTTTCTGCATATGGACAAGAAAGAAAATGATGATAATAATAATTATTTGAGCACCTACCATGGAAAAACACTCATCTAAGTGTTTCACATGTTTTTAGTCACTAACTTTCATAAAAACCCAAATTGGTAGGTATGTTAACTTCTCAATCATCTTTCTAATAAAACATCAGTTGCAGTGGCATCTGTAACATCTGTAGGTTATCTTCATTTCTGGATCATGAGTCTCTTAGCTCCAAAGAAGCACCCAGGAAAAACCAGGTCAATAGGTTTATACTTCTTCTCAGAAAGGTTTTTAAGGCAAGTTTACATGGAAGGTGAACATGAACATCAGTGTGAGAACAGCACTTTGCAACAAAGGAAGTCCACACCTGAGCACTGCCAGGCAATTTCCAAATTCCAATGGTCTGCAACTTGCACCTTTGCAAGTTTCTCCTAAAGTGGAAGCTGTTGTTACTTTCCCCCTTAGATCCTGGGGAGTGAGTTTTCTGGTGGGTGTAAAGCATGATGATTAGGCTGCTCAAACCCCATTAGTATATATAGAGCATAACAGGATGCTTAAAACAAACAGGGTCCTCTCGGCCTCCATAAATGCCTCCACCCTTAGCAAATAAATAGTACATTAGCTTGGAATCGTAGGCATGAAATGGTTGGTGGCCGAGTCCTACAGCTTCCAGAGTCCCACCATCCAGAAACACATCGTTCCCCTGGCCTGGCCCTCCCGAGGCTCTGTGCCCCCCACCATGTCCAGCCTGCAAGTCTGTGGGGCCTCCTGCTTCTCTCAGGAGCACCCTGCCTGTGACCTTTGCATCCTTTCTGTCAGCTTCCACTCCTATGGTCTATTAGGAGCTCTATTTTCACCCACCTCCCTGAATATTCACTCTCACTTTTCCAAGCTAGCACAGCCAACCAGGCTGCTCAAGGAGGATTTATGCATGAGTTTCCTTAGATTCAAAAGCAAACTGTCAGCTTCCACTCTGGGTGAAGATGGAGTCAGAGGGACTAGATTATGCTCCCACGTGCAACAACAACAAAGGTGCAACCCCAATGAAAGAGTGTTTTATCAAGGCGGTGCATATCAGTCAATAGATGCCTGAGAGATGGAAAACAAAAGAGGTGAATTCTGTGATTGTCCCAGTTAACAACCTTGCAGGAGTTTCCAGGCAAGGAGCATGGAGGGGTGACAAGGCAGAGGCTGGAGACCCCTTAACTGAGGATGTGAGGGTCCACAGAGATCAGAAGAACCAAAACAATCTTGAAAAGGAGAAGAAAGTTAGAGACCTAATATTACCTGATTGCAATATTTATTATATAGCTACGGTAATCAAGACAGTAGTATTTTCATAAAGATAGACAATAGATAAATAGAACAGAAAATAGAATATAGAAACTGACCCACACATATAAGGTCAGCTGATTTTTGACAAAGGTACAAATGCAAGTCAATGGGGGAAAATATTCTCTATAATTTGACTGGAGCAATTGGATAGCTATGTGTTTAAAAAAAATAATTGCAATATAACATTCAAAAATCAGCTCAAAATGGATAAAATACCTACGTGTGAAATCTTCTATTAAAAAAAACAAACAAAACTCTGTGACCCTGGTTTGGTAATGACTTCTTAGATTTGATATCAAAAGACTATCCTGCTCTACTACCCAGTGCTCAAGGAGGGCTTGTGCATGAGTTTCCTTAGAGTCAAAAGCAAACTGTCAGCTTCCACTCTGGGTGGAATCTATAAAAGAAAAATAAATAATGCTGAACTGGGCTTCACCAAAATTTTAAATTTCTGCTGCTCAAAAGTTACTGTTAAGAGCATGAAGAGACAGTTCACAGATTGGGAAAAATATTTCCTATCATATCTTGCGTACGGAATGCATAAGGATCTCTCAATATCAATAATTATAAATAAACCCCCTACAAAAAAAAAACAACAACAAATATTTGAACAGGTATTTCACCAAAGAATATATGCAGGTTAGCCATTAGGGAAACGAAATTTAAAACCACAGTAATAGACTAGTGCACATCCATTACAATGATGGTAATTAAAAATCTAGGGTTTGGCAAGGTTATGAAAGAACCCAACCTCTCATATACTGCTGGTGGGTGTGTAAAATGGTATAACAATTTTAGAAAACAGTTTGGCAGTTTCTTAAAACACTAAACACACACCTATTATATGATCCGATGATTCCACTCCTAAGCATTTACCTAAGAGAACTGAAAGCTTATGTCCATACAAAGACTTGCTTAAATGTTACAAGTAGCTGTGTTTGTACTAGCCCCAAACTGGAAACATCCCAAACATTCACAATAGGTGTAAGGATAAACAGATCATGATATATCCATGCAATGGAATAGTATTTGGCAATAAAGAGGATAAATGCAACCAAATATTTATTGTGAATCAAAGAAGACAGACAAAAGAGAGTACATATTTTTTTACTCCAAATTTATAAGACTCTGTAAGTGCAAACTAATATATGGTAACCGATAGCAGATCAAGAATTGCCTGGGGACTGTGCAAGGGGGAGGGATTACAGAAAGGCACAAGGACATTTTTGATGTGATGGATATGTCCACTGTTTTGCTTGTGGTGGTAATTTCATGAATATATGAATATGTGAAAACTTAAATTACACACTTAAGAATACATATACGGAAAGTTAAATAGTGGTTGGTGGAAGGAAAGAAACAGTCTAAAAGGCTAAAAAATCTGTCTACCTTTTTGTCCCACATTCACATTCAATCTAAATTTTTCCCAATGTCTACAAACTGAATGGCTTTGCGATAGTACTGCTGGATTCATGACATGAGGATATATAGATTTTATCCATGTTCGACCTTTATGTCCTAAATTGATCTTGCCATAGATGGGAATAAGAATTTTGTCATTACCCCACCGTTTGCATTGCCTCTTTCCTCTGATGTGAACCTATTCTCCACCCAAAACTACATTTGATCTGACATTTTATGCCAGAGACTTCTAAAAGAAGTTTTCTCCCAGAAAACATTTTCTCTTTCTTGCTGTGATTGCTAGAAACCACTTTCCCCCATCCTTGGCTTTAGAGAGGAATCCAGCTATGCACATATACTCTAGTCCCCCAGCTTCTGGCAGGCAGAAGTATGCAGGAGAACTAAGTTTGAGCCAATGGCATGTAAGCAAAAGAAGTGTGCCCAACTTCCTGGTTGGTTGCCCTCCATCCTGCCTTCCTTTCTTCTTGCTAGCTGGAACAGTCATAGAGATCAAGTTTGAAGATGACAGAGTAGCCATAAGCTCATAGGAGCTGACGTTTGCTGCTGAATCTTCCTGAAGCACTCAGCATAGTTCCTTGGACAAGCATACCTTGTATCTTCATTTTATTATGAATAAAGCACATAGGTGTCACAGGGTGAAAGGCAGAGTGGAAGTAAAGGAGAACTGCATGTGAAGATGGATGCCTTATACCTATGTTATTCCTGACTGTGACATTTGTTCATCCTATGGTTTGGACACTTAAATAGACTCTAGAATAAGGGGACCTGGCCTGAGTAAGACTTAAAAGCACAGCATATAGAATATAGTTACCTACCTATAGAATAAAACACACTTTAGTGGGAAGAAAAGAGAAAAGGAAAACAGGCAAAAAACAAGAGAGGAAAGTTTTTCAGAGTTTAGTTATCCAAAAACTAGAAAAGAACAGATTAGGCCCAGAGAAGTTTAAGAAAATCAGTTGAAATGCAATTGCTCCTAGTGGCAGAAGTGTTAATGAGGCATTTAACATTTGGACTTTACTTAATAGCCGAGGATAAGTTGAAATAGAGTAGTCTGAACCATGTAGATAGGAAGAGGACAATCAAGCAAATGGTTAGAAACTGAGCTTTATCACAGTAAATGACAACAATACTCTTTTATACTTAGGGGGATTGTTATTTTTTTTCCTCACTCTCTCTCTTTTACTTGCTCTGTATGGCATTGTGTGGTTTATATTTGGAACACGTATTTAACTATATTCTGTTTTGTTGCTTTAAAATTTGTATTTCTTTATAATTACATACTGAGTGTTGTAGCATGACATCCGTGTTTTCCCATACAAAGAAAGACTAAATTCCTAGCCTTATGTTTTGCTAATGAGCATTTGGCAGCAGCTACAGAGGATGATATGGAATACTTGGGGACAAGAACATCTCCCCTGAACATGCTTCAACCTCCTTCCCAGCCAGCCTGGCTCTCACTATGCTAAGCCTTGCGCCCTCTACTGCAGTCATACATTGCTTAAGGATGCTGATGTGTTTCTCTTTTATTTAATTTGCTTCTCTTCTATCTTTCCCTCCCTACCTTTTCCCCTCTCTTCCTTCTTTCTTTTTTCCTTTCTCTCTTCCTACCTCCCTTCTTTCTCTTTTATTCATTTACTCAAATATTCATTTAAAATTTCATTTGTTTCAGTCATGCAAGTAACAGGTTAAGAAAATTTGAAAAATGCGAAAAGAAATTAGAATAAAGATGAGAAGAAGAAGAAGGAGAAGGAAAAGGAGAAGGGGAAGAGAAATAAAAGAGGAAGAGAGGGAGTAGGAGGAAGGAAACAAAAGCCATCTATTCTCCAACCAATTAAAGGTCACATTTTATGGTACTGATGCATATGCATATAGATGCAATGGTATTTACATACATACATATATATACATGTATATATATATATATATGGTGTGTGTGGGGGATGTATATGCATATGTACATACACAAACACACATGCAGACACATACACATATTGTACTGTAAGTGCAAGATATTTATTCTAACACTTGACACCAGAATTCCTTTTATAGAGGACTGTTTGACTTTATTTGGAGGATACTTGAGGGTACAAATGTTGGAAAAAGAAAAGACAACAGAGTTTGCTTGCAGCTATAGACTCTACCTGAAACAATCGGAGTTATGTTTTTATTTCTGAGAGAGTGAGGGATGGGAAGGCAAAGAAAAAAAAAGAGGTATTGTAGACAAGGAAACCAATGAAGTAGCCAGAAATACTCCTTTTAGTGGTGTGTGGGGGGAGGATTTCTAAAAAGAGAAACATCTATTAGTCATTTTGAAGTTACTTGCAGCATGAGAAGAGATGTGATCCTTTTAGGTGATTCACAAATGTCTTCATCAAGCATTTCCCACGTAGCACAGACTTGGATTTGTGGAGGTTTTGCAGGAATTCATCAAAATCTCCTGGAAGCCCTCAGCCCTCAGAGTTTCTGACTCAGTGATTCTGGTCTGGGGCCTGAGAATTTGCATTTCTGACAACTTCCCAGATTCCACTGATGTTGCTGACCTGGGGAACACACTTTGAGAACCACTGGAATAGTGAATTAAGGAAAATAAAGTGAATCCTATATTTAGATCCATGCCAGGGTAGAAATAAGGTAATAACCACCATAATCAGAACCAAGAACAGGAATCCAGTTGGGAGCTGGATGAAAATGGGAGACAACTGAATCTTTGAGAAAACAACCCCCCTTTATTCCCACTCACCTCCCTCTTCCACCATGGGGGATGTAAAATGGTCAGGTTTGTTGGTGGAAATGGTGGCCTCACACTGAGACTGTAATATGATATTATGTTCTTTTTGCAAAAAGAAAGCATGAGTATCTTCCCATTTCATTAACAGTAATCTTTGAAAACAGATCAGAGAACTTGTAGAATATTTATACGCTGTTGGGAGTGATTCCAGAGAGATGAGAAAACTAGTGATACAGGAGAAAGCTTTGTGAATTGCCTTTGAGTTAGTGCAAGCATTTGTTTCCATTTACCAGTGGATGGGTCTGCTCTGCCCAGGATATCAGGCTTTCTGTCTCTAGTTTCATTCCTCCCAATATATCTCAAACTAACTCCAATTAGGTCTTTACTGACCACTCCATGGACACCGTCCTTGCCAGGTCACCAAATGGGCTCCTCATGGCTAATCCAGTTTCCAGATCTTAGTGCTCACCCTTCTTGAGCAAGTAGCCAGTGCTTCATTCTGCTGATCATTTCTTTTTTGCTCCAGTTTCTTCCTTTAAGCTCCAGGATACCACCCTATCCTGTTTTGTTTTGCTTTCCATCTTTCAGAGGCTTTGCTTTCTTTCTACCTATCTTTCTGGCTCCTCCTCTTCCCCCTACGCTGTTGATGTTGGGGTGCCTTGGGCACACACTTCGGAGCTTTCTCTCTTTTTAAGTCTGTAATCTTTTTCATGATCTTGTCCAGGCTTATGGCTTTAAATACCATTTATATGCTGATGATTCTCAAATTGGTCTATTCTTCAAGACTTCTGACTTCTGTAGAATCATCAAACAAACTGACAGCTCAACATCTCTAATTGAATGGCTAGAAGTTTTCTCAAAGTTAATCAATGCAAGACTGACTGCTGATCTTTCCCGATCGAAGTTTCCCATCTCTGTGAATTGCCACTCCATCGTTCCAGGTGCCATGGCCAAAAACCTGTAGGTCAACCTTGACTCTTGTCTTCTGCCTACAATTGACAACCAACCCATTAGAAAATTCTTTTGCCTTTTTCTTCAAACTAACCCATTCTTCTCATCTCTACTGCTTCCACCATCACGTCTTTCTTGTATTGTTGCAAAATTGTCTCCCAACAGACCTTTTTTCTCCCTCTCTCTCCATCATGGAACATAAACACAACAGTACAGCCACAGTAACCTCTCAAGACACAAGTCATTTCATGTCATTCCTCTGCTGAGAACTTAGCAGTGGATTTCCACTCACCTAGAGTAAAAGCAAAAGACTTTACAGTGGCTTACAAGAGCCTTGACGTACGTGCTTTCCTCTCCTCTCTCACCGGCCTCATCTCCCTGCACCCTTCTCCCTGCTCACTCTGTCCCAGCCACACTGAACTCCTTGCTGTTCCTTGAGCATACCAGATTCACTCCCACATACGGGCTTTGCAGTCTCCTTCCCTCTGTGGAGTGCTATTACTCTCTCTCTTCCCACAGATGGCCACAAACATAACCCATTGCTACCTCCGTGCATTGGTTCAAATGTCACCTTCCAAGTGAGGCCAACTGTGAAGATTCGGTTTAAAAACGCAACCCACAACTCCATCCTGGCCATTCCCTGTTACCGTCCCGGCTACAATTTTCTTCTTAGCACCTTACCTTTCAACCTTTGATAAAATTTATGTTATGCTTTTTGTCTCTTTTCTCCCCACAAAAATGTAAGCTCCCCAAGGGCAGGGATTTTTATTTGGTTGGTTCATTGATCTATTCACAAGGCTTAGAACTATTTCTAACACATAGAGGCTCTCAGTGTATTTTCAATGAATAAATGAACATCTAGCACTCAGTGATCTACTTTGCCTCATACTTACTATATTTAACCATTCACGTAATTCTTAGCAGTTAGGTTGTTTCCAGTCTAGGATATATGCCTATAAAATGGGAACACCAGGCAAAGTAGTGTGACTATTTTAATATCTTTAATGCATGCAGCAAAGTGGCTCTTCAGTTTACAACTCCAACAATAGTGTTTGAAAATACCCTGCCTGTCAAAGGGAAGTGTTACCATTTTTGCCAATTTGTGAGACAAAAAGAAGCACTTCTCAAGACTACATTACTTGTCATTTCTTTGATGAAAAGTGATTTGAAGTTTTTGTGTTACATTTCTTGATCCCTGGCATTTTTAACTAGCTCTTCAGATACTTTGCTTACTTGACTATTGAAGTATTCACGATTTTCATATTGACTTCTGGAATTTCTCTATGTATGAAAGATATTAGCAGTTCTGTGGTATTGTTAAAATATTTACCTATGCTGATTATTTTTTAATTTGATGACATTTGTCATACCAAAGAATTTAATTTTGTCAAATTCATCAGTCTTCCTTTGTTATTTAAGTCCTTGATTTTACACATAGACAGAACTTTTCCATCCTGAATTTCCATGTACATTTACTTACATTTACTTCCAGTTTTAATGATTTTGTATACTACTTTCTATTCTGTAATCCAACTATAATTTGCATGGACTTGGGATCTGCATAGATTTTTTACTATTAGTTAATTAATTGTTTTAACATCACATCCCTTTTTTCTCAACTGACGTCAAAATTGTCATGTTCATACACAAAATTCTTATATTTCATAAAAGGATTTCTGGGCAATCTATTCTGTCAAGTATGTTGGACTATCGATTCTTATACCATAGCCACACAGCTCATCTTATTGTAACTACATGATGTTTGTGATGTTTTAAAAAATATAGTTCCTTGGTGAGAACGGGGAGAAATTCAACTTCCCCAAGTTGAATTCTTGATATTCTCACAAGCAGTGTGGACAACCAAAGCTATAAGCTGAGCCCCCAGTCTTGGGGCTTGTTCATATGAAACTTAACCCCACAAAGGATAGGTCAAGTCTACTTAAAATTTAGGCCTAAGAGTCACCCCCAGGAGGGCCTCTTTT
>PVIY010061344.1:0-11273 GCA_004026745.1 Myrmecophaga tridactyla | reverse complement strand
TACATAAAATTTCAATTTTGGACCAAAGAAACATCTCTTTCTTTGGTCTTACACAGAATTTAATTTTAAAATAGAGAGCAAGCCTCGGTGGCTCATTGGCAGAGTTCTCGTCTGCCATGCCTGTGACCTGGGTTCAATTCCCAGTGACTGCCTATACCAAAAAAATAAAAAATAATAGAGGCAATATCATTCTTTTTACCCTGTATTCTGATATACTGTAGACCTAAGCAGATCTGCTTCACTCATTTCTCTAACTGAAGTCTGATCTTGTTTTCAGCTTCTTTAACAGTTGCTATATGGTGCAATGCTGACTTTATATAAATTATCATCTATCAACAACTTTTTACTAATCTTGTATTAATTCCCATATTTCTACATGCACTGCATTCATGTCTCACAAACCTCAAGAACTTTGAATGAGTTGGGAAGACCAAATTTTTAAAATCAGGATGATCCAAAGTTACCATAGAAATAAGCTGTTTCTGAACTTTTAATTACCTCCAGGTTTCACCCAAGGAAAGAGAACATGGCCAGGCTAAATGGTTTATTTATTCATAGCTAATACAAACCAAGGTGGGATCTGTTACTTAAGCAAAGGTAAATATTTGGATTGTGTAGCTGATTGATTCCAGATGGCTTCCTGAGGACTCTCTTTTCTCTTGCTGTTTGACCCAACTCCGTTTGCTGCCCCAGCATTTGCTCTCTATTGCCAGTCTGTCTATTGACCAAATTGAAAGATAAATGAATAATTGAGAAAGCTGGAGCCACAGAGCCTCTGGCATCCTATCAGAGTTCTGGGACCATCCACAGCTTGGGATTTCCCCTCAGAGTTATTTTTCAAGTTACCTCTCACGGTACAAGTCCTGATGAATAGACTCTGAGAGAGCTGCTAAATGTCCTTGGCAAATATCTCCAAAGAGAACTGAGAAATTATTTACAGCACTTGCCTTCAAGGGATAATTTGGCAATCCAAGAGCAGGGCAGGTTTGTGCAAGAGACGCTGAAATTAGGAATAGGCTTTTACATATTAACCACCCCTAAAAATAACTCCAGATGGAAGAAAGGAGAGCAAGTTCCATGGCCTATTTTCCATTTCAGTGGAGACCTGGCCAGAGAAATTGAATTCTGGTTTTACAACAAAAGACATCTTATTAAATTACATGAGGATAGTCTGTGGCTGATGGCAGGTGTTTGCCTAGCAGGGTTTCTCACACCGGCTGCAGGTCCACATGTTGTTTTGAAAAGTCAGCCAAAGCTTAGGATGAGTTTCACAGAAGTATCTCTTCCTCATAATCAGAGAGGACTTGTCAGTTCATGTTTCCCTGTCTTAGTTGGGCCCTTTAATGATAGCTATAAAGAAATATTTTGGAAAGCTGTTTTCTTTAAATGTCAGTGGCAGGTGTGCAAGCTGCAAGGAACAGATCAAGATGTTTAACTATCAAAGTCTATAGGATGGGTGTAAAGGCAGACTTTTATGATAATTTGCCTCTCTGGCTCTCATTTCAAGGTGTAGTTATGAGTTGGAGAAAACTTTTGATGTTTACTCTTAGCACTAATTCGTGTACAGAGGCCTCACCTCCTTCATTTGAAGTTGGCCTGTCACCATTCTCATTGTAAATCAGATGGTGAATCCCAAGCCTACCATCTTATTGCCAATAAGGAAAATATTGCAGGGCTTTTCATGTCCAGAATTCCTCCTTATTATTTAAGTGCATTGTAATGCAAGAGGTACCTTTGAATTAAGTTTGAATAGCATGATCCTCATTGTTTAATTCAGGTTATTTCACTTTAGATTTACTAGCCTCTTAAACCCAAAATGGAGACTCAAAGGCTTGAAATGGAGGGAAAAGTATATAAAGGATTTTTTTGTGTGTGAAATGCCTTTGGCTTAAGATTGTTTATGCATGAGTGTTGAGTTGATAACCACATTTAAGGCTGAGCAATAAGAGGAAGAGATTACTTTACACTCTCTTTGGAGAATTTTACATCTGGCAGTCAGTTTAGCATCATGAGTTCTAAGAACCTCCTCAAAATTAAACTGACAGTGAACACAGGGGTTCAAATACATTGTAAACTGCGGATGATGATTATTTCATTAATGAGTTCCTTCACAGCCCTCAGAATAAACCGAGAAGAGTCAATGAAATGTAGATTGAACTGCTTTTGGGTTTGGTTGAAATGGAATCTGCAAAGTAAAAATAGCAGGCAGACTGCAGAGGAAAACCAAAATCCCAAAATGACAATACAACAGTGATCTCCTGTTTGCTTTCCCCCTCAGGTTCCTGGCTTAGACATGTGGCCAGCCTGAGTCTTTATACTGAGGTCTTACCAAGAAAATATCTCTTTTGGGCTTCAGGGCCAGGAAGGGGGCATCTAAAGGGTGTAACTTTCTGGTCTCCCAAGGCTCTCCACCAGCAAGCCCCTATTCCAAAGCTATGGGAACAGTGGCAGCTGCAGCACAGGTTCATTCCCCTTGCCAATACATCTGCAAAGAGTTCAAGTACAGTCACACGGAATGAAAATAAATCCCAAGGAGACTGTTCTTGCTTCATAGACCAGCTGCAAGTTTGGGGATTTCCAGGTCCACACTCACTTCTGATCATCTGGTTACAAGTTTGGCATTTCTCATGCCCACCCCCAGGCTTGATAACTTGCTAGAATAGCCAGTTACTCAGAAAGCATTCTACTGAAGATATTATAGTAGAAAGATAAAACCAGGTCTCAGATGTGAAGCTTCCTTTGTCCTCAGGGATGTACCTACCCCTGGGGCACTCTGATGTGTGACAATGCTCAGAGAGTTTTGCCAACAATTGGAGTTCACTCAAGCATAACCTCCTTAGAAGTTATCCACATCACATGACTCAAAACCCCAACCCTTATTCACACCCTCAGCTATCAAGTGTGGCCACTCCCAACCCTGAATCATCTACTTAGCACATACTTTTTTTTACTTTTTTTATTAATTAAAAAAAACAAGTGAACAAAAACATTCTTAACATATTATCATTCCATTCTATATATAAAATCAGTAATTCACAATATCATCACATAGTTGCATTTTCATCATCATGATCATTTCTTAGAACATTTGCATCAATTCAGAAAAAGAAATAAAAAGACAACAGAAAAATAAATAAAATGAAAACAGAAAAAAATATATATACATACCATACCCCTTACTCCTCCCTTTCATTGATCACTAACATTTCAAACTAAATTTATTTTAACATTTGTTCCCCCTATTATTTATTTTTATTCCATATGTGCTACTCGTCTGTTGACAAGGTAGATAAAAGGAGCATCAGACACAAGGTTTTCACAATCACACGGTCACATTGTGAAAACTGTATCATTATTGAATCATCATCAAGAAACATGCAAATTTTAAGCCTTCAACTCATCCCTTTCCCTCATCGCTGTATCCAGCATATCTAAGAACAACCAGCCAACATCATTATACCTCTTAATTCCACAAAACTCTGTAAAGTTGTCAAAAACACTCTCACCCAGAGCCTTGCCTCCTATAAGCATACAATTAGCAGAACTTAATGATGATGTTTTGAGTATCTCTCTTGCCAACTCACCTCATGGACTCTGTACCATCTTTTTTACTTAGCACATACTTTTAAGGAGCTTCCCACAATGAGCCTCTTTATTAACATAAACTAGGGAAATACCAAAGTGTTTGGAAGTTACTGCCTAGGACCCTGGGACATAGATAAGCCAAATTGTCCAAGGAAATCCCATTTGCCGTATTTTTGCAGCATCATGAGAAACTTAAAATTCCAGCTTTCCAGCCAGAGTACAGAGAAGGAGCCCATTTTAGCAGGAAGCCATGGGTTAGGTAGCACAGACAGGGAAACGTAAAACATTGCATGCTGCCCCAGGCTCCTTCAGAGGTGTACATATGTGCAGCCAATTGGAATCATGGAAAAGGCTGTGAAAATTGAAGGGGATGTTCACTGCCTTATGAATTGGCTCCTAGCAGATGGGTATGTTGGGTGGATAGACTAGCATAGCAAAGAATTTCAAAACTAAACTTATATGGGAACCATAACCCATAAATGGCAGGTAAGAACTTGGTAGGACTTGTGTTCTAATTAACTGCTAAAGCCAAAAAAAAAGAAGCAAAAATATTTTGATGGTACCCAGTGTCTGACAGTACAATATTAAAAATGTCCAGGATTTTATCCAAAATTACTAGACATCAAAAACAAAGAAATGAAACAAAATAGGACAATCTCAACAACTGTTCAGAGAAAGGACAATCAACACTTGACAACAGCACAAGTAAAGATTATCAGACCTGGCTTTTAAAGCAGCTTGTATAACCCTGTCCTAGGAAATAAGGATGGATTTTCTGGGAAAAAAATATGAAAGAAGTTCTGACTGAGAAATTGAAACAAGTAGAATCCAGTGGAAAATTTTAAAACTGAGTATTACAATGTAGTAAAAATAATAAAATACAATAACAGAGGAGCTCATTTGCAGAATGGAAACAGCAGTGGAAGTAAACAATGAATTTGTAGGTAGATGTATCAAAGTTATCCAATCTGAACAACAGAGAGCAAAAAACAAAGATTAAAAATGAAGAAGTATGAAAATATCTAATGGCCTAATATTCTTAGCATTGAAATTACAAGTAGAGGAGAAATGACCTGGTAAAAAAAAAAGTTTTGAAAAAATAATGTCTGAAAACTTCCCCAATTTAGTAAGGGACTAAATTTACAGATCCCAGAAGATAGAGAAACCTAATTTTGTATACACTCAGAGAAAACCATGACCACACACATCATAATCAAACTGCTGAAAAGCAAAATAAAGAAAAAGTCTTTAAAAGTAGCCAGAGGAAAAATGATAAATTGCATATAAGGAACCAATTATTTGAACGGAGACATAGGTTTCATCAAAACTCATAAAAAGCAGAAGGCACTGGAAGAATTTCTCTAAAGTACCAAAGGAAAAGAACTGTCAAGCCAGAATTTGTACGTAGAAAAAACATACCCTCAGGAATGTAGTCAAAATAAAGACATTTTCAGCTGAAGGAAAACTAGATAAATTATCTCAAATACACTTATGTATGAAAAAATATGCTAAAGGAAAGTCTTCAGAGTTTAATTAAAGAGAAAGGCGAGTAACCTGGAATGTCAGAAACAGAAGCTAGTAAAATAGTAAATATCTTGGTTTATATATTAGGCTGGATTTTCTCCTTTTAAATTCCATGCAGGATGTGACTGTAAAAAAGTAAAAATAATAACCGTTTGTGTTTTAAATGTAGGGAGAGGTAAAAGCATGATGGCTGTTGTATGGGGTAAGAGATAAGAAGACCTAAATTATTTAAAGTTTGTACGTTTTATTTGAAGTGGTAAAGCATTAACTCTAAGTAGGTTGTGACAATTTAGAGGTGTATGTTACAATATCTGGAGCAACAATTAAATAAAATACACAAGGAGAGATATTAAAATTATAAGACATAAATTAAGTTGGAATAATAAAAACATATTTAATACCTTTTTAAAAAGCTGGAAAGGGATAATAGAATATAAAAAGCAGACAGGAAAAGCAGAAAATTAATAATAAAATGTTAGACCTAAATCCAAACATATTTATAATTATTTTAAATGGGCACAGTAAAAATTCACCAGTTAAAATAGACTGCAAGATTAGATCAAAACAAAACAAAAACAGAAAGATCCCATTATTTGTTGTCATGAGAAACTTATTTTAAATATAATGTAAAAGCAGGTGAAAAGGGAAAAAAGATATACCATGAAAACTCTAAAAAAATTGTGGTAGCTGAATTAATATCAAAGTAGATTACAGAACAAGGAAAATTACCCTGGATTATGAGAGATATTGCATAATTATAAAATGAGTAATTCCTTATGTATTTTTGAAAATAAGGACAAATTTTTTTTTATCAGAATCTCACAGTAAAATGGAATAGATCCTTCTAATTAATATCATAAACTCAATATTTTCAAAGAATTTCACATGCTGCCTATGTTAAGAAAAGTGTTTAGCAATTATGCATCCATGAAAATGGTTGTCAATCAGTTTCTGATCATTATAAAATAATGGTGTAATTCATAGCCCATGGTAAAGATAGTTGACATGTTATTTGATTTACAAATACTTCTTCCAAATACCTGTGGTTTCTGCTAGAATTTTGTGATTGAAAGTAAGTTATGACAGCTTAATACTTATTTCATATACCTTTAGGATGTGTGACCAAAGATTCAGAGCACTGGGAAAAATCATCAGTTTTTGCCCAATCTTCCCATTGACATTTTAAATACAGTGAGAGAAGAAACAAAGACAGTCATGTTTTCCTTCCAAATAATTGCTTAAGAATAGCTAGATTATTTCTGCAATGTGGGGTATGATGGGAACAAAAACACTTGAAGTTCTCAAGTGAAAATTGGTGAGAAATTTTTACAAGTCTGTATGAACATGGCAAAAATATGGCTATGAGTTTTTCATTGAGAACATTTAGCTTTCGTTAAGCCTAAAGTACTAAAGAAAACACCTTTATTAACCTTATATAGAGCTTCTCAAGAACAATATGTTCCCTTTATCCTAATATTATATAAATGCTTGCGTTTTAGTAATAGTATCATTTGCATTATGAAATTCTGTTGATGCAAATCATAGTTTTTCATGTACTGAATTAGACAATGGAAATCCATTCGTCACATTTCTTTCTCTTCTCTTGTTTTTATTTTTAATAATTCCTGTTCTGCACAATCAAAAATTTGAGTAAATATAGCATTAGCGAAATCACAGAGAGAATTCATTTAAAATGGAATTACGTTTAACTCCTGATTGTAACCGTCATATTTTATGTTAGTGGAATTGCTTTATAGTAGCTGCAATACTTTGTTCTTCCCTGTCATTCTACATTCCCATATCAACACTGACCGAGCCAATATGTCTGTGTGTGTGTGTGCATGCATTGTGTGTGCCTGTTTATGTGTGTGTGAGTTAGTGTTGGTGCAATGTTATTATATGGCCACAAACGATCTCTGCCATCAAGATCAATATTGACCCAAACTTTCTGTGTAAGAGGCAGTGTTTGATTTCTCCAATATGGTATGGTAACCACTAACCAAAGGTGCCTATTGAGCCCTTGAAATCATGACTGAAAAATTGAATAGTTAATTTTATTTAATGTTAATTGACTTTTATTTAAATGCAAATATCCATATATAGTGATGGCTATACACTGAATTGGATGGCATAGTTCTGCATTTATTCCTACTACTTACAACCACATTCCTCTGATTAGCTGCATGTTAATCACAAAATCAAACTTCATACGTGAATTTCCTACTATAAATTATTAGATAAACTTTTTAAAAATTGAAATAGTTAATGGATAATATTTTAAATATGACACATTACATCAAACAGGTAGATTTTCTTTCTGCCATTGACCATAGCAGTATGTTAATCATGAACTGTATGTTTTCTTTAAGTACAATTGTTTAATTTACGTATTTAATAAAATGTGGATCCTGCACACGACTGATTTAAATGTGAATGAATCTATTTTAAAAAATGAATTTAAAATAACTCCATCTCATTTTGCTTTTAAATGTCTCTCTCGAAATAAATTTTGCATTGGCAGAATTTCCCTCTGATAACGCTCTTTCTTAAAATTTTCTAAAGGTCCCTTGCTATTTCTTTTTCTCCAGCGGCATTGCTTCACTGCTCTATTTATCTGTTTCTCAGGTATGATAATTTTTCTTTTTCCCTCTCTCAAGAGATCATTTGCCCTTGGTCTTTTTTTTTCTTGCAGAGTAAATTTGGAAAATATATACTCCACTTAAACCAGCTATTTCCATGACTTTACTTCATTTTATTAACTTAATTGCTTAATATTCTTGAGCCAAAGTTGAAGAACGTGGACCATGCATTTCACATTGCCAAAAGTGGTAAGGTGTTACATGTTGACAATTTCTCAGTTGGACCGTCCCTAAATTGGGCTTTAAAGACACGTCTGGGCCTAGAACAGATCTGAATACTTTTTTAAAAGGCACATATAAGAAAACTTCTGATCTCAGACTTCTCCTTGGACAAGTCACTCTTTGCAAACTTTCATATTATCAGAAGCAAAGAATCCTAATAATAATAATAATAATAATAATAATGGAAATAATATTTTTATTTGATTTTACATTTCATACATTGTTTAACCTGTATTAATTCATTTGATTTCTCCTAATCCTTTGGATGGAATTATCATAGCTTTTTTTTCTGATGAGAAAAACTGAGGTTTGGGGCTCAGAATTTCAGTTTTCTGGCTGCAGGTGACCGTGTGCCAGAGCAGGACTTATAATCTTGTTACATGAAGCTAATCTTCATCAGAGCCCAAAAAACAAACATTGCAGAGTACAAAATCTTCCCAGAATTAAGAGCAATAAAATGAGAGATAATGTCATCATTTGTCCTTTCCTTTTAGCAAGCAATAAGTAGGGAAATACATGGCCTAATAGCCTTGTTCTCTCCTTTCTATTCAAGATAATGAAGCTTATTATTTTCATCAGCAGCAGTAACATGCAAGAACTGACTGCGTGGTTTTTGTAAAACAATAAATTTGAAAAAGTTCACACTTACTCCATTAGATACTAATTTTGCTGCGCATCATTAATAAGTTTGCTTTTGAGCTTGTTGATATAATTTGTTATTGAATGAATGGGATTCTGTGCTGCTGACTGATATTCAAATACATGGAGAATCCCAAGCCTATTTTAAGTACTTAGGGTCCTGAATCCAAGCAGAGATCTTAGATGGGCCAATTTTGTAGAATCTTGAGTGCAAACAAGCCTTCATTTCTATTCATTTGCTCTCTGCCTACTGGCTCATCTTTGCCACCACATCCCTTTGACCCTTCCACTCACAGCTATATGTCAGGATGCATTTCCATTGTATACTGAGACCTGGCTGCAACTTTTAAAGTTACTTAAATGGAATTTGAGGCATAAAAGAAAGAAACTGCCATTGCCACATGCAGGTAAGGATAAAAATTCAGTTGCTCCCTGGTCTCAGAGAGACTGGTCCATCTTCATGGGCTGTCCAACAAGGTAGACTCTTGCCTACACTTCATCTCTAGAAAGATTGTCAGAATACCACATTTGGCAATGGCTTGAAACATGACGAGACCCAGTCTGAGATGGTGACATCCAGAGAAGAAAAAGGGACTTAGAAAACCCATGTCTTAAGCAATCCTTCCTCATTCACATTCCCTGCCCAGGACCTGCCTCTTCACAAGACTAGTAATGATGTGAATTTCTACTCCCTTTATGGAAATTCAGTCATTGAGTTGTGTCATGATTCTATCAGATCATGTTGGTCCCCAGTTCTAAGCGAGCCCTAATCTTATCAAATTTGGATATCAATTACTACTCTTATACAACTTGGCTCCTGAGATCTTGGGTTCAAATACTTGAAAATGATGCACTGCTTTCCACCAGAAGCAGCCACCCGATTCTAGATGTTGAGTAATTCAAATCTGAGTTTATAGAGAACAACTCACTCTCCAAAGGGAGCATATTCTTCGTAGAATAGGCTAATGTAAAAGTTAACTCTCAACTCAACGTAGTTCTAGGTTACAAACTCCCAAATACCTGTGTTTTAGATCATGGGTTTTGCTCATACATTTCCAGAGTTAACTGTGCCATGCATGCTACTTTCCTAAACAAAAGAGTAGTCAACCTTTTAGAAGAAGAATCAGGTGGCTATGACATAACATTTATGGAAAGTTCCACTCCAGGTCTCTAGTATTTGTTCTAGTAGTTTAAAGTTCTAGTAATTCAAAGAACTGTGCCTGGATTTCATCTGGGGTAGCCTGTTACACAACCCTAATCTGTAGCTCTGTGATAACACCACAGCAAGATTTCATTGCTGCCTTGGCTTGCGTGTCTTCTACAGCCTCATTACTGAGAGTCTGTACCCCATACCAGTTACTTCAGCATCATTTGACAGCTTGCAAGGGATAGAGAATATCAAGCCCTTCTCCAGACCCACTGAGACAGAATCTACTGTTTAAGAAGATCCCCAGGTTATGTCAATGCCCAATAAAGTGCTGCTATAGAAAATACTAGCCCTTTTGGATTCTCCATAAGTCAAAGTTATGCCTGGCCAAATACATTTAGAATTACGAAAATCATATCTCCTTTAAAAGATTTTTGGTATAGTTAACACAAAAAAATTTCAGAAAGCCCTGGATTCAGAAACATGTTTAATTTTGGTTAAACCAAGATCTCTCCAAACTGTCAAGAACTCTTGTTTCTGAACACATTAATACATTTCATTCACTTCTACAGTTTTGAGCAACATCTTGGACAACAACTGCTTAAGTACCAATCTCCATCTATTCCTTTAAAACATGCCTTTCTGATTATGCTTTATGTTTGTTCTGCTCATGGTTGAACTTTCAAGGAAAATAATAGGCAGATGATGGCACCTAAAGCCAGCACACCGCTCCATTAAACATTTGGCAAGTGGCATAGGCTCAGGAATCTCATGGAGAAGTTCAATGGGACACTCTCCCCATGACTTCTGTTCAGAAGGATGTTTGCTGTGGATAGATGATGATGGGCTGTTCAGGTTTGGATGACCTCCATGTTCTGTGCCCTAAGCCATGTTCTGCCTACAGCTCATCCTGGCTGGGACCCAAAGCAGTTATTCATGCTGCCATAAGACCAGCTCTCTCCCCTTCTGCCTTTTCTGGTGGATCCCTCTTACCAAGAGATTTCAGTAACTCTCTGATTGGCCAAAACCACAAACATTGATGTCTTCTCTAAGCCAACCATCACATGTGCTGCTTTAGAAAACTACTCATTATGACATTCAGCTATAGCGCTCAATTTTATCAACTTAAAGCACCTGTTGAGGTTCTTGATAATTAAGGTGAAGATTTGCTACCAAGAATACAAATTTCCTAATCACTAGAACCCATGAATGGAAGCTGGTATGTCAAATGGGATGAAGGGAAGGAGTTTGAGTTGGGAGATCATCATGAGTTTTCTCATGGGACCAAAGCATCCTTAAAAGAAGAAAGCGGTTAGACATTGCTACCTATCATAACTTGCCAAACCCCAACCAAAACCATTCCTGCCAATCTGAAAGAGCACCTAGGGTGTTATAAAAGATTTTATAAAACATTCATGCACGAGGGTACTTTTCAGGAATCTATAACCTCCAGATGGGTCCATGGACTAGATAAGTCCTGAAATGCAGAGGGCCCAGCCTCTCCAGAACATCAGATA
>PVIY010061343.1:0-11258 GCA_004026745.1 Myrmecophaga tridactyla | reverse complement strand
AACAAAAAATTTCTTCATGCCTCTGCCAGGAAGAAGGGAAAAGTAGCCATTTAAATTATTTCCAAATTACTTGTTTCTCCTTAACAAATACCTGCCCTTCAGTGATACTATTTTACCAGAGTCCAATCAACCTAGAATTATCAGAGTCTAATTTACCTGCAGAAAGACAGACACCCAACTCCAGACCTCTCTGGCCCTCATATATCACCTAGGGAGTGAAAAAGAGGTGATAACCTTTTTCAAGGTCACAGCCCAAGGACACAGGCTCACTAGAAGACTGAGATTTTATCATAGGATAAAAGAACATTTTACTCTCCCCACATCTTATTAACACATTAATAAGATTATTGTATGTAAGAATGTGTTACAACTGTTAAGAATTGAAAGAGTCAGACCCAATTTAAGAATGAATCCATGAAAAAAAACATGAATGAAGGAGACAAAAACAAAGACAGAAGAAGAAATTTAATCATTGAAACTCACAGCTATAGAAAACAAGAACACAGCCTAACTTCTAACCAGATGAACATAAGACACCATACTACTACAGTCAATTTACTTCAGTTTCCATTATAGTAAAGCACAAGGCATATTACAAGGAAAAAAAAGTCAGGGTAACATCAGCACCAGATTAAAATTTGGCAGGGATACTGGAATTATCAGAGTCATAATTTATAATACCTGTGATTTATATGCTAACAGCTCTAAAAGAAAAACTGGACAACGTGAAAAAACCGCTGGATAGGAGGTGATGTGAAATTGTGGAATTAGACACACCTGGCAAAAAGTCCCCTGAGAAACAATGAGAAATGGACAGAACATGTTACAATGAACTTTCCCCAAACTCTGGAAGACATAAAAGCTTGACAATGACTCAAGACATGATTAATGTTATTTTATGAAATAAGGAAAAAAGTAAGAAATTTAAGAACGCCCCAGGATGCATTTGTTTGTTCCAGGCCCCTCCCTTTGCTAAGTTCAGCAGGGTAATTTTTATGACCCACACTTGTGGCTCATGCACATTCAAGTAAGGGTCCCTGGAATCTGATTATTGCTGCATCTTAACAAAAATGTGAGGTGTGTTTGTACATTACTCCCAACTGGGTCTGTGGAAGAGTCATTAAGATGGTATGTGGGTCACTTAACTAGGGATTTACTTGAGACTGAAAAGTGGTACAGAAAACTATATACCAACTTCCTTTATGAATACAGATTTATAATCATCCTTAAATTCTAGCAAATTGAATATGATGGCATGTTAAAATGATTATACAACATGAGCAATTGTGATTTGACCTAGGAAGGTAAAGGTGATTCAACATAAGGGAAAAAATCAATGTCATGCACAACATTAATATATGAAGGAAATTGCATTATCTTATGAATTAGGATAGAATAAGAAGTTGACAAAATGCAATGCAATTTGCATAGTGAAATCACTTGGTAAAATAGGGATAGAAGGGAGCTTTCTCAGCATGATAAATATATATGCAAAAATCCACAGTTATCATTATATTTATTGGTGAAAGACTGAAAGCCACCCCCTTGAAGTCAATAGCAAGAAATAAATGTCTGTTTTCCTTACTGCTACTGGAACGAAGTATGGATACATGTTATAATACTGTATGGATGGACATGAGTGAAATAAACCAGGCAGCATGCAAAATATATATATATATATATATATATATATATATATGGTATATTCACAATTATATGTAATACCTAGAACAAGCTTTCTCACAGACAGACACTAGATTACATGATACCAGGGGCCAGATTGTGAATGAAATGGGTAATTATTGCTTAATTGATGTTTAAGGTAATAAAAAAGTTTGGATAATGGATTAGAGTGATGATAACACAAAAATGTAAGTAATACCACTGAAATGTACACTTGAAAGTGGTTAAAATGGAATCTTTGAGTTGTACAAATGTTAGGAAAAAAACAGAGGGGTAAGATCAATGGAGAAATGGAGTTCCTAAGAAAGAATCAAGAGGAAATGCAGTACCTCAAAAATGTTGTAACAGAAATAAAGAATGCTTTTGATGAGACCATCAGATTGTTGGAAATGATGAAGGAAAGTATCAGTGAGCTTGAATATAGGTGAATAGAAACTTCCCAACCTGAAGACAAAAGAGAATAAATGACTTAAAGATGGAGCAAAATGTCCAAGAACTGTGGAAGACCAGAGGGAGAAAGATTTGGCGACAGAAAGTATTAGTATTATTGTTTAATAATTTTTGAAAATTATTGAAAGACACTGAACCACATATACAAGAATATCATGGTCAGGTTCATGTGTCAACTTGGCCAAGTGGTGATACCTGTTTGTCTGGTTGGGTAAGTGCTGCCCTGTCTGTGGTTATGAGGACATTTCATAGAATTAAATCATGATCATGTCAGCTGCATCCATAGCTGATTCCATTTGTAATCAGCCAAGGGTTGTGTCTTCTGCAATGAGTGATGCTTAATCTAATCACTAGAATCCTTTTAAGGAGGATTCAGAAGAGACAGGCTCTCTTCCTCCTTCGGCTGGTGAGCCTCCCCTGTAAAGCCCATCCAGACCCTCCATCAGAATCGTTGGCTTCACAGCCTGCCCTGCGGATTTTGGACTTGTGTTCCCATGGTTACATGAGACACTTTCATAAATTTTATATTTCAAGTGTTTCCTGTTGATTCTGTTTCTCTAGGGAACCCTAACTAATACAAGGAAACTCAAAAAGCACTAGGCAGTACAAATATATAAAAATAATCTACAATTAGGAATATATATAAAACTGAAGGCAATCACAGGGAAAGAGAAAATCTTGAAAATAGCCAGAATAAAAAAAATTGTAAAGAAGGAAAAGGTTAAGAATTGTATTAGATTTTTCCCCAGCCTATGCAAGCAAACAGAGAATGGAGTGGAATATGTAAAGAGTTGAAAGAAAAAAAAATTCTAAGAATTTTATATTCAGAATAATTATTTTTCAATAGGGAAGAATAAATAAAGACTTTCTCATACAAACAAAAATTGAGACAATTTGTCGCCAATAGATCTGCTTTGCAAGAAACATTAATATAAGTGCTTCAGAAAGATGGGAAATTATATAGATAAAAAATTCAGGACTTCATATAGAAAGGAAGAGACCTGGAGAATGAAGGTAAAATATTATATTTTATTTCTCTTATGTTTGCCAGATCTAACAGGAAACAGTTTGCTCAAAATAATAATAGTAACAATAGAGTTAATTATTATACCTTATGATATAAATGAAATGTATGACAGCAATACCATAAACAAAGGAAGAAGAAAATGGGACTACTGTTAGAAGGTATCAGAATTTTCTCTGAAGAATTTAGTGTTATTTGAAAGTGAATTTATATTTATTGTAAATGTGTATTACAAACATCAGGGCCACTGTTTGTTTCCTAGATGTGAAAATAAATAAAATAAAATGGGTTGATTTAACAAGAGGAATTTTTGACTCATGAACCTTCCTGGCTTGCTTCCTGGTGTCAGAATCTTATGGCTAGCTAGCAATTATTTTGGGATCCTTAACTTTTTATTCATAAATGCATATGGAGGCATTGTTTTCCTCTTCTGAGGTCCATTGATTTCCAGCTTCTGGCTGCTCTCCATGTCTTCTCTCTCCATCTGACTTTCACTCCAGTAATCTGGATTAAAACCCAAGCTCTAATCCTTATGGGCCATGTCTTAACTCTCTGTGAAATCTTATTCACAGTACATCCACATCAACAGAACCAGGATTGGGAACAATTCCTTTTATGGGGGACATGATTCAATCTCAAACAGCAACCACCAAAAAATTTTAAAAATAAATATAATTCATATGCTAAGTGAGGAGGGAAAATTAAGTCATGTGAAATGCTCAGTTAAAAGAAGAGAAGAAAGAAGAAAGAACAGGAGACAAAAAATTAAAGAACAGGGTCAAGGAATAGAAAACTGGTAAGTGTAATAATCTAAAACTAATCTAACTATCAATATGCATTTTAAATGTGGATGAAATGATCTGAATACACCGATTAAAATAAAGAGACTATCACTATATGCTATCTATCAAAATTTTTTAATTTAAAAATACAGAAAACTTAAAAGTAAAAAGATGTCAAATGTCAACCATGCTAAAAATAATATAATGGAGTGGCTATATAATGTCAAGTAAAACAGATTTCAGATCAAAGAAAATTATGGAGGATAAAGTGGGGCATTATGTAATGATAACAGAATATATTGCCCAAGAACATATAATAATCCTGAATGTCTATACATCTGTAAACAGAAGGTCAAAATATGTGAGGCAGAAACAGAAAAGCAAGGAGGAAATGATAAATTCACTATTATAGTTGCAGATTTTAGCACTCCTTTACCAATTATTGACAGATCCAGCAGGCAGAAAATCACTAAGGGTACAGTTGAACTTGCTAGAACAATCAATCAACTGGATATAGTTGATATTTATACAGCACTTCATCCAAAACAAGCCAACTACACAGACTTCCCAAGCTCTCATGGAATATTTATGAAGATAGACCACATGCTGGCCATAAAGCACACTTTAACAAAGTTAAAAGCATAGAATTCATACAAAGTCAACACTCAGAGCACAAAGGAATCAAACTAGTAATAAATAATAGAAAATGGGAAAATCTCAAAATTTGACAGCGACCAAGAACTCCTTCAACAGATGAATACATAAACTGTGAAACATTGATACAATGGAATATTTATTATTCAGCTATAAAAATAAACTATCAAGCCACAAAAAAATCATACAGGAACCTTAATTATATATTACTAAGTGAAAGAAGCCAGTCTTAAAGAAACAAACATGTTTCTAAGCATATGACATTGTGAAGAGGAAAACTATACACACAGTAAAAGTGTAAGTGGTTGTCAGGGACTCAGAGGTGAGGGATGAAAGGATGGTACATGGAATTGTTAGATCAATGAAACTGTTCTATATAATATTGCTATGGGGGATACAAGATATTTCACACATTTAAAAACCCATAGAATTGCACAACATGAAGAGGGGACATAGTGTAAATTATGTACTTTAGTTAATAATAACGTATCAATGTTGGTTCACCAATTGTAACAAAAGTACCATGCTGATTTAAGATATTAATAATATGAGAGACTGTTGCAGGGGTAGAGAGGATATATGGGAACACTCTGTACTTTCTGTGAAATATTCTGTGAGAAAATTCTGCTCATAAAAATTAAGTCTATAAAAAAGGTTTCAATTAAAAAATAATTTTGAGAAGCACAACACTGGCCATAATGTAGACAATAGCTTTTCTTATGATGAAATAAAGCTATTTACTTTCTTTATTATAAACTTTTGAGATAGTTTTTCTAGAAACAGGAGCACATTATTTCAAAACTGTTTCTAAACAGGCTTTTCATAAAATTTACAATTCTTGCAGCATTGCAGTATCAGCTTGTGTGCTTCTACTGTTTAATCAGGGTTTCAAAATTCTAAAGACAAAGTTTCAGTCAAGCTGTTCTTTAGTTTACTGGTTTAGCTGCTCTTTCAAACTGACAAAAGTGATTTTTCTTTTGGAAAGGAAAAGATAAGTCTTAGAAACAAGTATGCACTCACTTATGCTTAAAAATATCTGGCCAATAATTGATTCAGTAAATAAGACAAAAATGAATAACAATTACAGGCATGAAATTCTACTACTCCCCACCTTTCATTTCCTAAAAATAGAAAGCAAATGGTAAGGGTAAGAAATATCTCTTGATTTCCTATTCTTTTCAGATAAACATGGAATCATAACTTTCAACTTAATAAGTCTTCACTTCTCATATTTCAGTTCAACTATCTTTTCCTCAGGGAAGAATTACTTGACTGCCAAGTCTCTGATGGGGCATCTCTTTCATATCACCTAATGTGTTTATCATTTAATATTTGTTGTGGTGGTATCTGGCTGCTTTGCACATCTGCCTCTACACAGACACTGTCTCCTGCATAAAGACAGACATTGTTTCTATTTGCCTTTACAATTGTATCACCAGTGTGAAAACATAGTATCTGGAACATGTAGTTTACTTAGAGAATATCTGTTGCATGTATAGTAACTCAATGAATGGGTAAAAGTAGCAAGAGTTACCACTATTAACTTATTTGGTAGTTATATATTATATAAATGTTGTGCATATTTTAATACAGGTAATCCATATAGCAATCACTGACAAGAGAAAAGACACAAGTTACCAATATAAAGAATGAAAGAAAGGGATATCATAATAGTCCCCACAAACAGGAAAAGAATGTAAGAAAATATTTTTAAAAACCTTTTTTGATAAATTTGATAATATAGGTGAATTGAATAATTTCTTAAAGTTGATCATACCAGAAAAAATGGATAACCTGAATAGCTCTAAATCTAATTTTAAAGATTTAATTAATCCTTAACACTTTCCACAGAAAGAAGCACTCTATATATTCCTTCAGCCCTGAGGTAGAGGACAATGTATTGGGAGACAGCAGAACAGCCCTGTGGAAGAAACCTGGGCACCAGGATTACCTGGCGGAAAAGATGCACCCACAAATACTGGTCAGCTAAATTCTGCACAGATATATCCAAGGATGAAACCTTTCCCTTATTAAAGCTACTCTGTTTCTGAATTCCTTTGCTATATCAAAATAGCCTGCACTCTAACTAATACAGGCTCTCTGCCCCACACTACCACATCACTGATAAATTGTACTATCTTTTAGAGACTCCTTTTCTTTCCCTATGTAACTAGGACAGTATCTATATGCTTGAGAATATTTAGCTGGTATTCTTGGACATAGTGGTCACAGGGAATTGTCAAGAGAATGGAAGTTCACTAATGATGAAACCTAGCAATAGAGTGCAAAAATCTTAGGAGATATTATTTTCATTTGCAACAAAATTTGCTAACATTTTGGGTCTCACAGTTAAGCACCAAGTTAGTGAGAGCCAGGTTTCTGAGAAAAAGGTGCATGGGTGTCTGTAGCCTGGAGTCTTTCTGGATGAGGATGGTCATGCTCATGTTGCCCACCCCTGAGATAATAATGTAGATAATGAAAAATAACCCAAATAATGGAGCCCGTAGATCAGGGCATTCTGCATCCCTGTTAGAATGGATTCATTCAGCAGTTTTAAATTGCATTTTTCCACCCAAGTTCATCAGGAACTGATTCTGACAAAGATGTCAGCATAGCCAATAGCTTTCATGTAGTTATCACCAGAGAGACTTTTAGTATACAAAGCCAATATGAAAAATATGACCCCAAATTTTCAAAATTTAGGATTTCAAAAATAAACCAACATCCCACAAATAACACACACACAACCAACACACAAGCATACAAACTCATGCACCTATACACACATGCATGCACATACATATATAGTTGATGATAGACTAATAGATGTGCAGATAAAGATAGACAGACAATAGACATCTTATCTTTAGTTCTGTCAGCAAATTTCTCTTGAAAAATTTATAAGAACCTTCATAAGAATTCCCAATGAGTGGCCTGCCCTATGGAATGTGGATTTCCCAATCCCCAATCACATGAGCCATTTCCTATAACACACTTGCTCACCTCTATTTTTCTTCTTCTTCCCCTCTTCCTCAAGTTGAATAACATGTTGTGCTACCAAAAATATAAAATTTGCACCAAATAAAACACTTCCTCCTTTGGTCTCACACAGAAGTTGATGTTTTAAAATACAGACCCTATCATCCTTTACCATGTATTCTGATTTACCTTAATCCTTTCCAGATCAGTTTCATTCATTTCTCTATTTGAAGTCTGACCCATTTTTCAACTTTTTAAAGAGTTGCTCTATGGAGTAATGCTGATTTTCACAGTTTCAGAGCTCTAATGTGTCTCAGACATCACACAATGCCCAAAGTTCCAGGGAATTATGAGGTCATTCACAAATAACTCAGTATCTCAGAATTTAGAACTCGCAGTTACATCTCTTGAATATATGTGACTGCTGAAGGGGTTACAATCTAGAAATCTTTACAATAGGCCTTAACTTGATAGCCTATGCTCTCAATTTCAGCTCTCCAAGTTTGTACCTTATATTTATACCCTATGAGTAAGGCATAATAATATTTGCCTTTTTATTCCTGACATTTCATTCAACATGCTGTCTTCAAGGTTTATTCACCTAATTGCATGCCTCACAACTTCATTCCTTCTTGCAGCTGCTCAGTAGTTGGTTGTATGTATACGCCAGGCACATTGATTATTTTAAGTGTGTTATTTGGTTCAGAAATGGTTGGATATTTTCCAGAAATCTCTGGTAATTAATTTCTAATCCAATTCTACTCTAGACAAAGAAAAATATTTGTATAACTTAAAACTTACTACATTTACTGAAACTTGTTTTATGTTCCAGAATTTAAGATACGTTAGTAAATGTTGCACTTCCAACTAGAATATATTTTCTGCTGTTGTTGAGTAGAGACACATTCTATAAATGTCTATTAGGTCAAAATAGTTAATAACACTGAGCAATTCTACTAAAAATTTTCTGAGTTATTGACTATTTTCTCTTTATTTTCAAGAGAAGGTTACTAGAATTTCTGTTCATAATTTTGGATGCCTGTTTCTCCTTGCATTTCTATCTGTTTCTTTTTTTCTATTCATTTGGAAACTTTGGTTGTTGACCTGTGAAATCTGAGAACAACTTATCTGCTTTCAGCTATAAAAGAGGGACAGTCATAGGTGAATTGTTCCCATTTCCATAGGAGGGAATTGGAAGGAACACAGGGGTCACTGGATCCAAACAATTCCAAAAAAGCTGCAGTGCAAACTCAATTAGATTTCAAAATTTGAGAGTTATTCATGCTTGGGACTTTAGCAAGCTGCAGTCCCAAGGCCTACACAGTCGCCTGTTTTCTCTGAATGCTGGGATGAGGATTGCAACCTTGTAGGACATTAAGGAGACAATTTTTTCCTCTCAGATCCACCCTCTACAAGCAATAAGGCAGCACCTGGATTTTCTATCATCTCCATGGCAAGCTAATGTTCAGGATTGAAGAACATAGCTTTTCTTGAGGACACAACTGTTTCAAACTTGCAGATTATTGAAGCAATTAATTACCTTTAAAATAATATGATTAATTAAAAGTCCAATTGCTTAGTTCTCATATGTGGTTTGCTTCATTCTATTGTCTGGATCCATATTTCTACATAGTATCAATTTACTTATACCTGAAGGGCAATCTACATCATATCTTATATTGAAGATGTTCCCTGATGGATTCTTTTGGAATTTGTATGCCTGAAATGTCATTCTTTTGCATTCTTTTTTGAAATATATCTTCCTGGTACAGGATTCTAGGTCACAGTTTGTTTTTCAGTACTTTTAACACTGTTGTTCCACATTCTTCAAAATTGCTTTGCCTCTGACAAGAAACCCTACACAATCTTTAATCTTATTCCTTGGCATAAAAAAAAATGCTTTTTGCTCTTTTGCTGTCTAAGTTTTTGTTTTTGTTTTCCCAATGATTTTAGACAATTTGATTAAGATATTCCTTTGGGTAGTTTTCTATATTATTCATATTTTTGGAGTTTGTTAATTTTATGTTTTCTTAAAATCACTTTTGGAAAGCTTTCAGCCATTCTTTCTTTAAATAATTTAAAGCCTCTTCATTTAGGAACTTTATTTCCATATACATGTGACTGCTTGAAATTACCCCACAGCTCATTATTTCTATTTTCATGATTTTGATTTTTTCCTTTCTATGTTACATTTTGGATACTTCCTGTCACCTTATCTACAAATTCAATAAATTTCTAGAGTGGCTAATCAAACTCATGGTTTCTGATTGGCTCCAATTCTGTTCCCCCTTTTGTAGTGTTGTCTGGAAAGTATTTTAAGGCAGTAAGTTTGTTCATGCACATGGCTCATCTCATTTTTTTCCATAAACCATAGAAACTTTCCTCCAGTTCCTGATGTTATTATCATGGTATGAATATCAATTTTTCAACTATGCAGTCTTAGTTTTCTTATTCTTGTTTCAGGTGGGAGGTTAAATAGGGTTCCTAATATTTCAGTTAAATGTAAGTGTGAATGAGCTTTCATCATATATTGAAGTGAGTCTGGATTTAGTATTTCCAATATTTTTAAGTATTAATCTACTTTTAATAAACTCTTAAAGTCTACATTAATATGAAGAAACACTATCATATTTTTTTAAAGCATGTCACTTCGCATAACATGACTGCCTCCATTATGGCCTTAGTCTCCATATTCTCTTGAAAGTTTGATAAAAACCTTCAGAAGTTTTCATTTTCCAATCTTAGTCCCTGAAATCTCTTATTTACACAACAGCCATGGCAATCCTGTAACTGGGATGTATTTTATCTCTCTTCAGCTATATTTTCTCCAGAGTTTACATTTTCCAATCAGAATAAATAGAAACTTTTGCAGCGGCCTGTATAGTTCTACATAATGATGTCCTACATTGAAATATATCATTATTACTCTATTTTTCACTCATGTCCTCAGTTTCAAATACCGTTGATTCTGTTTTTCCACATAATGGTCACACTATCCATTAAGAACTCCTGAACTGATATATTTCTCACAACATATATCCAAACAGCCCACTCATTCAATTCCTCAGGTATTTGTGTAAATGATATCTTCTCAGAGAACTGTCTTGGCTAACTTAAATAAAATTTTATCCCTCATTCTGAGAACTTGTCCTATTTCTTTTTCATATAATTCATTATGTTCTATTATACTGTGTAAGCCATTTCTCATTTTGCCTATAATCTTCATCTTTCTAAGGAAATGTAAACCTTTTTATAAATATAAGAATTATGATTGTTTCATTTAACAATGTATAGTTATTACCTTGAGAGTATCGATTTCCATCAACTTTATCAGGAATTATTTTAAAACCTCTTCTGTGTTAAGAACTTTAGAATAAATAGTGAATGGATTATACAGAGTTCCTAATTCTATTAACCCATTGTTTAGTCGAAGAGATATGAAAACAGACTCTATGTATGAAAATGTAACAATGGAATCTGATCTAGATTTGTGTCTAAATATAAAATCATATCTGGAGTATGAGCAGAAGTTAATCATCTCAGTGTTGGATTTCAGCTTGAAAACAAGGAAATAATTTCTATATTTCTATACTTCTTATGGACCGATTCTTGCTTACCCTTATAGAGGCAGAGTACAAGGCTAAAAAAGGTCAGCTGTAGTATAAAATGACTATAATATAATGTAA
>PVIY010061342.1:0-11280 GCA_004026745.1 Myrmecophaga tridactyla | reverse complement strand
GGAGGATCTGGATGAACTCCACAGGAGAGGCTCGTCAGCCAAAGCATGAAGAGTGCCTGTCTCTTCTGAGTCCACTTTTGAGTCCTAGATTAAGCATCACTCATTGCAGAAGACACTCCCCTTGGCTAATTACAAATGGAATCAGCTGTGGATGCAGCCAATGTGATCATGATTTAATTCTATGAAATGTCCTCATAGCAACAGACAGGGCAGCACTTACCCAACCAACCAAACAGGTGCCACCACTCAGCCAAGTTACACATGAATCTGACTATGACATGGACTATCTATAATACAAAAACTTGGTGAACTGAAGTCAAGAGGATCAGGTTGGGGCCTATTATAAAGGGTCCTTGATTGTAAGCTCTTACAGCAGTCACATTTATTGAGGAGATGTAACTGTTATTTCTAACTTCTGAGGTACTGAGCTGTTTGTATATAGCCTGGTTGTTCCCAGAAACTATTTGATTGGGATTTAGAGCTCTGAAGCTATGAAAGTCAGCATTACCCCATATAGGAATTTTTTAAATAGCTGAAAAAAAATGGATCAGACTTCTATTAGAACTAGAGTTATGAATGAAGCTGATCTGAATAGGACTGGAGTAGATAAGAATAAAAGGTAAAGGGTGATTTCACTCATATTTTAAAACTTCAACACCGGTGTAAGATCAAAGGGAGATATTTCGATGGGTGCAAATTTTATGTTTTGTGTAGTGACTTACTTAATTTAATTTGTATGGTCAACTTAGTTGAACAGCATTAGTACATGGGATGTTGAATAGGGTGTGAGATCTTATTGGTGTGTCCAGGTTGGTGTGAGGCCCCAACATATCCCAGAGTAATTTGGGCAGTGAATAAAGAAGTATTTGCAAAGTCCAACTGGGGGACTGGAGAGGAAAGAGGGAATATTCAACTTAATTCCTGATATTCTCACAAGCAATGGGGACAACCAAATCAATAGATTGAGAATTCAAACTTGGTGTCACCCCTATGAAACTTATTCCCACAAAGGATACTTTAAGTCTACTTACAATTATTCCTAAGAGTCAACCATAGAGAACTCTTTATTGCTCAGATGTGGCCTCTCTCTCTAAGCCAACTCAGCTGGTGAGCTCACTGCCCTCCCCTCTAAATGGGCATGACTCCCAGGTGTGTAAATCTCCCTGGACACGTGGGACAGGGCTCCCAGGATTTGCTAGGACCTAGCTTCAGGAGATTGAGGAAGTCTTCTTGACCAAAAGGGGAAAGAGAGTAATGAGACAGCATAAAGTTTCAATGGTTGAGAGATTTCAAACAGATACAAGAGGTTATCCTGGAGGTTATTCTTATCCATTATATAAAATCTCTTTTTAGTTTATGGTGTATTTTAGTGGCTGGAGGGAAGTACCTGAAAGTATTGAATTGTGTTCCAGTAGACTTGATTATTAAAGATGACGGTATAATGATATAGATTTTACAGTGTGACTGTATTGTGAAAACCTTGCATCTGATACTCCTTTTATCCAGGGTATGGACAGATGATTAAAACAAATGGATAGATAAATAACTAATAGTGGGGCAAGGGGTAAAATAAATTGGGTAAATTGAAATTCTAGCAGTTAATGAGCAGGAGGGATAAGGGGTATGAGATGTTGAGTTTTCTTCCTTTTTCTTTTCATTTCTTTTCTTGGAGTATTGTAAATATTCTGCAAATGATCATGGTGATGAATACACAACTATGTGATGATATTGTGAGGCATTGTACATCACGTATGGACTGTGCATGTGTGAAGATTTGTCAATAAAAATATATTTTTAAAGTATTACTAGAGTCCCTTGAGGGTTCAAAAGGGAAAAAATATGGAACTATTAAACTTTCCTATTTGGGAAATCTTAGGTACCCTCTCAATCATTGGGGGGAGGGGTACCAAGAAAATAGTCCAATGCCTAGAGTTTTAGTCTTGCCCTTATGAAACATTTCTATAGTGGAGAAGCTAAGACTATCTATAATAAGGCCTAAAAGTTGTTTCCAGGTAATCTCTTTTGTTGCTCAGATGTGGTCTATCTCTCTCCAAGCCCAATTCTATGAGGGAAAATCAATAGCCTCCCCCCTATGTTGGACATGATCTTCAGGGTTAAAAGTCTTCCTGACAACATGGGGCATGACTCCTGTGAACGAGTCTATCCCTGGCACCACTGGATGGACAATGCCCTCCTGACCAGAAGGGGGGAAAGGAGTGTAATAGAATAAGGCATTAGTGGTTCAGAGAGATTGAATAGCGTCAACAAGATATTCTGAAGGCTACTCTTATGCAAGCTTCAGTTATATAGTGCTAATTGCCATGGCTTGCTAAATTCCAAGCAACATCCCTCCTGTTAATTCTTAAGAACACCTAGGGCTCTATCTGGGACTCTGTATCAGAGTTTCATGCATGAAGTTTGCTTTCCTGGAACCTATAATTTCTACAGGGTTCCTAGGCTAGATATGTCATGAAACCCAGAAGAATCAGCCTTTCCAAGATTATCAACTAATTGCATAGCCCTATCCTTTAGTTTTGGCACTCCTTCTCAGCCTGAAAAGTCATAATGGGCATTGTCTAAAGGTCCCTATTGATTGTGAGAAGCACAAACAAGAAGGAGGAGTATAACAGAAAAAACAGGATTTAACAAATGAGTATGGCTGTTGAGTCAATAAATTATTTCTTTTAGTCTCCAGTGTTTTGGAGCAGCTAGAAGGAAAAATCTGAAATAGGGGAGTAGTATACCTTAACAAACTGTTAAATCTGTTCTGTAACTACTTGTTGAAGTGTTCTTTGAAAATTACTGCTCCTCTTTTTTTTTTCCTTTTTATATATGCTATATTTCATAATAAAAAAATTGAATAAGAAGACAATCATATGATTGTTCAGACTACAACATAATTTCCAGGAATAAAAGCTAGTATTTTCAAATGAATTTAATTGATACACTGAAGTTTACACTGAAAGTCTTGTACTCATTTCCTATTTTATTTAAAAAGGAATGCTACATCAAATTACTCTTTATTCTCATTATTATAAATGTGATAACTTTCAAAATGATGTAATATTTAAAAAAACAAACATGTTCATCATTTATAACATTTTTAAGGATGAAGAATAACAAATAAGGCATAATAATTATGAATAGTTGTTGAACAAAATTCCAGATATTTTTGTGGCTCCAGATTTCTAAACTATATGCACCAGAAAGGCCAGCACCTTGTCATTATATTCGTCACAGCAGTTCTTATAGAATTTCCTGTCTTAAAATAAGACATCACTCTATAATTATCAAATAAAGGCTTATTTCTTCTCATATTTTCATAGATACATTTAGGGGAAGATAAATGCTTAAATTTTGCCTGCTCCATAAAGACTACACTATATTTTCTTCATTACTAAAAATTTCAGGCTAATGTTTTTGGTTCTTTGACTTGGTAACTTTTTAAAGTAGAAGTTATGGAACAACTTTATGGAATATATTTTTATGTCTAAATAAATACATATAATGCAATTTACTCTTCACTTAAAATTTAAAAATTCACATAAAATAGAAATTAATTTGACAAAAGAGAATTTTCATTAGCTAGTTAAATAAAATCATCTTTCACTTTTGGGATTGAGTGTCAATATTCTTTCATCTATATTATCTTTAATTTAAGTGTAAAATCATTTTACAACTTCAGTTTTAAATTTCAGATGTTCATACCCTTAAACACTGTCTATGAACAAGGCAACAGAAAGTAGTGCTTACAATGTTATATTTGCTAAGCTGTCCTTTCTTCTTTCACTATTGTCCAATTTTTCTGCAAATTTAGTCTTCTTTTCCTAATAATTATCATTATATATTTCTTTCTTCCTTGCATTGTGCTCATGGCATCAATTTAAGTAATTTCTTCTTACCACTGATTCATTATACTGTCTACCTAAATGATCACACTTCTCCCTATTTTTAAGGAACTATCTCATTATTATTAAAATATCTTAAATTATTATTACAGTGTTTGTAAATCTATATCTATCTATCATATTGATCATCTGTCATCTATCTATTTATAACTATATATCTATCTGTCTATCTAACTATCCACTAGCTTGAACAGAATGAATAGATGAATTGTGATGGTTAAGTTCATGTGCCAATTTATCTAGATTTTGATGTCTTTTTGTCAGGTCAAGCAAGCACTGACTTAATTGTTACCTATTGTTTAATCATGGATTAAAACACAGTAAGTTGATTGCCTTTATGGCTGTTTACATCTACAACTGATCAAGGAAATTGCGCTCAGCTAGGAAAGAATTCTCACCCACTCAGTTGAAGGTCTTAAAGGGAGAACAGATTATCTCAGCAGTCAGAAAAAGACTTTTAAATCTCAACTGTAGCCAGCTTTCCCTGGGAATTCACCAAAACATTCAAGTTCCCAGCTTGCAACCTGTTCTACGGATGCAAACTCAAAATATTTGCATATATATTATGTTCTGTTTTGGTTAGTTCTCTTTTTCTGGAAAACCCTAACTAATACAATTGTGTATTCTTTCATAAACAATGGCCAAAATAGTTTGTATTACTTCTTTAATTCCATTATATATATTTTAATATCAGAATGATTGATACTTAAATTTCTTGAGCCATTATTTTTCCTTAGAAAATGTAGGTAGGTTTGTATTTTAAAAATATTTTAATATCACTTTTTGTCAATCATCATACCTTGATTTTTTTAAGTAAAACATTCATAAATTCCCTTTCATACTTGAATATTCAGAATGACAGTAATATGCCTGTGATAGTTAGATTCAGGTGTCAAATTGGCCACGTGAAGGTGCCTAGTTCTATTGCTGTGGACATGAGCCAATGGCATGTGAACCTCATCTGTTCTTGACTACATCTGGAACAGATGTAATCTGTTGGCTAACAGGCATGCCTGCTGCAATGAATGATGTTTGATTTAATTGACTGGTGCTTAAATGAGAGAGCTCAATGTAGCACTGCCAAAGCAGCTCAGCATACCTCATCTCAGCACTCACAGCTCAGCCCAGGTCTTTGGAGATGCAGAAAGGAATCATCCCGGGGAAAGTTGTTGGAACCCAGAGGTCTGGAGAGAAGGCCAGCAGAGATAGCCCTGTGCCTTTCAATGTAAGAAAGAACCTCAGTTGAAAGTAAGCTGTCTTTGCTCTGAAGAACTGTATGTTAACTAAACAAATTACCTCTTATTAAAAGCCAATCCATCTCTGGTGTGTTGCATTCTGGCAGCTAGCAAACTACAACAACACCATATACAAAAATTTTAAAACAACTTCAGCATACTTTACCTTTTAGAGATTTCTTAATGTATTATCATTGGTATTAAATGTCTGAGTATATTTTGTGCATAAATTTTAAAGAAATGTACAAAAATTACATAACCATGAATATGATTAACATTTATTTTCCTGGAAAACAGGTATTATCTAATGTTTATTGTAAAAGCCATATGATTTACTTAGGGAGCAATTTTCATTTTATTAGAACCAATGGCTTCAGGGAGAAACAGAGCAACAACAAGGGAAAAATGTATAATATTTTCATAAAATGTAGAGAAAAGATAGCCTCATTTAAGAAAAAAAAATTAATCATCAAACTTTTGAAATGTTTTAACACTTAGAAACCTAAATAATTTATAAATTTTATGGAAAAATAAAAATATTTTCATAAAAGAGAGTTTTGAATATGCTAAATGCCCTAGGAGGTATTCAATAGAGTCAGTCATGGAGCTTGGGACATTGTTTGGACTGTCAATATGTAAGGGCATTTGTGAACACTTTATTTTTAAATATTGGTTAAAGCTCTTAGGTTTAACAAGTTACTTTATTTCATCAACTTCATTGTTCTTGTATCCTTTCAATATTATCAATATAATGTCTTAGTTTGACAGAACTGCTATTACAAATGTAACAGACTAGTTTTGGCTTGATGATAGGAATTTATTGGATCAATTTTGAGGCTAGAAAATAATCAGAGTCAAGATATGTGCAAGGCTTGCTTTTTCTTGCATCTGTAACATCCTGGTGCCTGCTGTTGGTGATACTTAAGCTTCCTTGGCTTGTTTCTTTGCCTGCTGTCACATGGTGATGTCTTCTCTTTTCAGGCTACTGTGACTTCCAGTCTCCAGTAATAGGGATTAAGAGCCACACTGATTCAATTGGCCACAACTTAACTTTAAATAGCACATTCTAATGTTTACAGTGGTTTCACAGCCCAAAGACACTATTAAGATAAAGAACATGCTTTATTCCCTAGAGTACATAACTCATTCTATGACAGTCTGCCCTTGGACCCCCAAAAGACATGTTCTTCCCACATTCCAAATATATTCACCCCATCCCAATGATCTAAAAATTTTCACTCATTTCAATAAAACTCTAAGCCCAAAATCTCATAAACCAATTATGAGTGTGGTCCATATTGGATCAAAATTCTTCTGTGAATCTGTGGAATCCTGAAAACAGGTTATCTGCCTCCAAAATATATTGTTGGTTCAGGCATAAGATATCTATGATCTCTTTCAAAAGTGAGACATTGGAAGGAAAATAGGTCTAACATGTCCCATGCAAGTCCAAAACCCATTGGGGAAAATTCCATTAGATCTCAAGGTCTGAGACAACTATGATCAATGCTTTGTCCTCTGGGGCTACAGGAGGGACAGCTCCACTCTTTCCAAATGTCGGGGTCATGTTGTGCTCTCCTCTTCCACTGGGACTTAGGCCTCACCTTCTCCAAACATTGCAATGGTGGCAAGGTTTTCTGAGAATTCTGGGTCATGGGGCCCACACCTTACTAACATTGGGGTGTCATCAGCATTCTCCCTGAACAATTAGGGAGAAGCCCATCTCACTTGGCCCAAGGAGATCTTTTTGGTCCAGACCTCTGTTTTCACAGTTCTTCCCTTGAAGTCATATTTTCATCATTTTATCCTGCCTCTATCTCTGCCATTCCAGGTTGGAAGTGCAACTATGGTACAAAATTCTCAAAAAACTTGTCAGATTTGAATGTAGGTCAAGGGTATCCAAACCAACAGATGAATGATTTCCTACAGATTTTCCCTAGATTAATACATTTATAATCCTGAATTCCTATTTAACACTAACATATGACATAATAAATACTTTCATATTTGCTTATTGATGTCTCACTACCCCTCGTCCCATAGTATAAAATCTATGAGGATAGAACATTTTGTCAAATATGTCCAGTGTTGTATTACTAGTGCATAAAAACATGCCTGATATAAGGTTTGATAAATTTTGCTTGAAAAGATAAAAACTATTTTACTATCGGTTTTAACGTAGAGTGAAATAGAATTGCAATGAGTTATACATTGATTCATAATCCTCTAATACTATATATGTACTTTATTTTTATTATTAATTATTTCTAAGAGATCAATCTCAAAATAATACTACATCAAGTTGTGTTTCCATGGACACAGACTATCTATGTTGAAATGATGGCTATAATTTTAATTACCTGCTTTGGAAAGATCAGAAACCTTTTATTTTTTTTGGAGCCATCATTCTGGGCACATGTGTCTAGCATTAAAAACAGAGTACAACACTTGCTTATTATTTTAAAATGCCTCTGTTGATCAAATAATGAAGCTATAATAGTGCTGGTTTATTTTATTGTGGAAATGCTGAAGTTTATTTCATTGTGGAGTTATTAAGTTTACATCTTTCTGTATAAAAGTTTTTTTGGTTTGTCAATAGCATTTATGGAGATTAAGTTAATAATCAAATTAAATGTGTTTGGCTCACAAACTTTTAATTAAAAGTCATGCACCTTATGAGGCTTCCTTAGGGGTAGTCACTACTCACTAACATATTATTTCTAAATATTCAGTGTTTGCTGTAGTACAAATTGCATGCTTTCATGAAAAATAAAATGTTGAATTAATAGCCCATTATCCTAAAAATTTATTTCAGTGGTATGTTATCAAAGGTTATGCATACTCCTGATATACTTGAAAACATAAAAAGAAAGCAATAACAGCAGATACTATATTTATGATAGTACTCTACATTTCTAAAAGAGCTGTCTCAGATATTTTCTTTAAGAGATCAGAGTATATTGTAGTTTTACAGATGAATAATGTGCAATAGAAAACTCACCCAATAGTAATACCGTATGATATTGAAGGAAATGTGAATTGTTACCATGTCTCATACCATTCTGATTCAATGCTGAAGTTAATATAAAGCAAAATTGTTGATTCATTTATTCACTAAATGCTAATTGAGTCCTTACTGATGAAAATCTTGAATAAAACATGTAAGGATCCTACTGTTTTCAGAAGAAAGATAATAAAATATTTGCCTTCATTATATGATTTGAGGACGCCAGTAAAATGTTTAAAAGAGGTAACATACCATATTACTACCTATGTTATATGAGTATTTTTAAACTGTTTTTTGCTTAACAAAATTGGGCTTAAGTGATACTTATCATGGCTATACTACCTAATATGGTACTCAACAAATAAGGATTATACTACTTAATACCATGTGAGCTTACAAAAGTTATTTAATGTCTTCAAGCCTCATTTTATGACATAATAAAGTGGATCTAATTATCATTTTGTTACAATTTTTGAAACCATAAAAGACATAGCATGTGAAAATCACATAATTAAATACATGGTAAACAAAGCAGAAACAAAGATCTACTCTGTAATATGTGATCCTGAAATATGTCATCATTTTCCATAGAATTTGGTTTATACATTTCCACATTTGGAACAATGCCAATTCTGCAGGTTTGTTTGTTTCTTTGTTTATATGTTGTATGGCATGGTCACTGTTCATTATTTTTCCACGTGAGTATCCTGTTATTGCAGTACCATTTGTTGAACATTTGTTTGTTTGGTTGGATTTTTCTTTGTTTTGCTTATTTGTTTGTGTTTTGGCAAGTATGTGGACTGGGAATTGAACCCAGATCTCCCATATGGCAGCAAGAATTCTACCACTGAACTACCTTCACCCCCCCCAATTCTGCAAGAAATTTTGAATACTATTTGAGAAGAAGCATACCAAGTGCTGAACACCATGTCTGCGAATATTTTGAGAATACCATAAAACTTGGCTGCTATTTTTATCATGTGTCTCCCTAATAAAACTTTTGCTTTGCATTCATCTATCCCCTATGCCATGGTGTAAAACATTATGATTAGAAAAATATCTCTCTTAATTAATAATCAGCCCCTTGAATCATGTCATCTTACAAGTAAGGCAATACTTGGCTTAATTTGCGCATGACTGAGGCCTCAAAATATTTGCTCAAGACATTTGTCCAAAATGTCTTGTAAGGCACAAATGTACCTTGTGCATTGTTACTGTCCTCCAGTTATTTGTAATTTGATGGATGTTTTAAACACATGTGCACAAATTGGACTAATAAACAATTTTCCAGAGTAATGTCATATGACATAATTATGCTAATCCTCCTGCTGTTGACATCCAGAAAATCTAGGTATAAATGCTTACATATTTAAAAATGTTCGTTACACTAAATAGCTAATGATAAAGTGACACTACTGTATGACATGCGGAAGTAAAAGGCAAGGACACAGATATATAAGCTTAGCAGCCAAACCTAACAAAATCAGCTTCATTTTTTGTGGCCTTGCCATAAGAGAAAAACTGTTCTATTTATTTTAACCATAGCTGGCTGAAATTGAAATCTTGATAAATGCCCCCATGTTGTTGATTGGCACTCAATATGGTAACATCTCCTGGCGAGGGGAAAGAAGTAAAACAGTTATCATGCTAAAGTAAATTTGGCTTCTATCTTCTCAGTGGCCCTGGACTGATAGCAAACTTAGGTACCAAGAAGAAACAAAAACATTTCAATTTAGCCTTAAAAACAATTTATTTCAAATACAACATATAGCTGGAATATAATCAGATAGACTAAGAAAATGTATATACTAAAATTATTGAATGCAAAAGACTATAATAAACTAGGTAAAAATAAAAAAATAACCAACATAATACTGGATGTAAAAATACTAGAGGGTGTGCAAGGTTAGTTCAATGGTGGGATTCTCACCTGCCATGCAGGAGACCCAGGTTCTATTCTTGGATCATGTACCTCCCCCCAAAAAACAAACAAACAAACAAACAAACAAAACTACTAGATATTATTTTTATTTGAAGAATCAGGAAATTGTATGTGGTCTGTTTAATACATATTATTAAATTTACTAAATTTCTGTTAATTTTCTTTTTTATTATAGTTAACAGAAGAGAGATCTATAGCATAATGCATCAAAAATTCTGAACTAAAAAGTAGACAAAATATGTTCAAATATAAACCAAAACAGCCACAAAAACACTATGCCAATGGGTAAGCTAACTAAGATATCCATTTTAGTGGTTAAGGTTTTCATATGCTGATTGTAAAAACATTTGCATTTTTATATTTTCCTGAAATCAGGAAAATGTTTACTAACAGATCATTGCTATAGCAACAATGATATTTGTAATAAGTTTCTACTTGACATTTTGAGAACATTCACAGTTTTGACAGCTGATCAAATGGTATTTGAGTCCATGTTTAATACTTAGAATTTAAGGAACTCTGCTATCTGGATTTGTAGATATTTTTCCTTGTTGCCTTAGTTTTACATTGGTTTATGAAACTTTACTATGATTATTCAAATACTTTATTTAAATGTGCCTATGGATAGGCTAAGATATCCATTTTTGGTGGTTCTAAGTGTATCATTTATTTTCTTAAATAAAAATATTTTAGAAACATAATCTGAAAAGAAAACCCTGATGTCACTGTACTAATGTATAACAAAGCAGAAGTTTTTAGGCAAAAGCATTGCTGTAGGAAAAGAGACTCATTACATAAAATATTAAAAGAGACATTACAGCTTATTATTTTCTGCACCTTCTAATATTGAATAAAATATATACAAAATTTAAAAGGAATACATAAGTATGCAATTAATGTGGGTAATTATAAATGCTCTTGGTGATTAAAAAAACATTGGAAAAATAATAAGAATATATAAGGCTTAGATAAAATTGGTGAGCAAATATCTCTCAGTAGACCTATGTACACACTGGATCTAGTAGACACATGCCCACTATACAGAATAATTGTTAATTTTTCCTCATTTTCCACAGCTGCTTCCATGTAAAAAGCACTTTTATTGTTACTTTCATTAAAGACATTCTGGTGAAATAATCTTGTAAAGGAAAGACAACCTAAGTCTCAAGTGTACAATATAAAAGCAAA
>PVIY010061341.1:0-11276 GCA_004026745.1 Myrmecophaga tridactyla | reverse complement strand
TGAATAAAAATTCATGATAATTCTAGGTTTTTTGATGTACAATGTACAAAGATATAAGTGGTAAAATCTGAAAAAATGGTAGGGGCCAAGGATACAGGAAAAGTATATGTTCATGCTATTGAAGTTGTTAACATTAAACCAAATATTATTGTTATTTATTTAGGATGTTGACTTTTAACTCCACTGGTAACACAAGGAAAATAGGGGGAAAATATATCCAGATAGAAATAGAAAAGGCACTAAATATGGTACAACACACAAAAAATCACATAAATATAAAAGTAGATATTAACAGAAGTGAGGGTAACAAAAGGTATATGACTTTCAAATGCTAAATAGCAAAATGGCAGAAGAAAGTTCTGCATTGTCAGTAGTGACTTTAAATGCACATGGAATAAACTCTCCAGTTAAAAGGCAGAGATTGGCAGAATGGAAAAAACCATGACCCAAGTATATGCTCTCTGCAAGAAAGTCACCTTAAATTCAAAGATACAAGTAGGTTGAAAGTGAAAGGATGGAAAAAATATATACCATGCATGTAGTAAACAAAAGAGAGCTGGTGTGGTTAAACTAATATCAGATAAACTAGATTTTAAGTGAAAAACAGTTGTGAGGAAAAAAGATGGTTATCATATACTGTTAAAGAGCATAATTCAACTGGAAGAAGTAAAAATTATAAATATGCATCTAACAGCATAGCTGAAAAAGCATTTGAAGCAAATACTGATATATTTGAAGGAAGAATTATTGGTTTTACCTTAAAAGTAAGGGGCTTTAATACCATGCTCTCAATAATGAATAGAACATGTAGTCAGAAGATCAGTAAGTACAAAACTTGTACTATACTCTAAATCAACTAGAGCTAACAGACACATATATAATCCTTCACCCAACAAAAACAGAATACACACACTTCTCAAGTAAATAGGAATGCCTTCCAAGATGGACCATATGTTGGGTTACAAAACAAGTCTCAATAAGTTAAAAAATATTGAAATCTTATAATATATATTCTCCAGACACAATGGAATTAAGCTAGAAAACAATAACAGAGGGAGAAATAGAAAATTCAGAAATATGTGGAAATTAATATAATCTTAAACAACCAATGGATTAAAGAGGAAATCAGAAGCAAATTTAAGGAAATATCTTGAGATGAATGAAAATGAAAATACAGCATATGAAAACTTAGGGGATGTGGCAAAGGCAGTGCTGAGAGGGAAATTTATGGCTCTAAATGCTTACATTAAAAAAGAAGAAAGACTTCAAATCAGAGAACTAACCTCAAAACTGGAAGAACTAGAAAAAGAAGTGCAAACTAAACCCAAAGTGAGAAGAAAGAAGGAAACAATATCAGAGCAGAGGTAAATGAAATAGAGGGCAATAACAACAAAAACAATAGAATCAACAAAACCAAAGTTGTCTCTTTGAAATAATCAATATTACTGACAAACCTTAAGCTAAATTGTCAGAAAAAAAAGAGAGAGGATACAAATAATTAAAATTAGAAATGAAAAGGGAGATGTTATAATAAAAAGGAATATAAGAGGATAATTTGAACAACTAACTGTACATCAATAACTTAGATGACCTAGATGAAAAGGACAAATCCTTGGAAACACACAAATTACCTGGGATTCTTTGAGGAAGAAATTGAAATGTCCTCATATAGACTGTGGTGGTGAATGCATGGCTATATGATTATACTAGGAACTACTGATTTCTTTTTCTTTTTTTTTACTTAGGTTGGATTGTATGATATGTGAATAAAAAGATTTAAAAACTGAACAGAGAAATACAAGGGCTGGAGAAAGTGTGGAGAGAGTGATGTACCTATTTGCCATTGGTAAGGAAATAGATAGGTGCAGCCTCTTTGGAGGGCAGTGTGGAGGCTGCACAGGAGGATGGGGTGGTGCGGCCATATGATCCTGCAAGGTGTAAACTTAGAGGAACAGAGAGTGGGAACCTGAATGGACATTTGCACACTGGTGTTTATGGTAGCAGTGTTTGTGATTTGCAGTGGAGGTGACCGAAAGGTACATTGACTGAAGAATGAAAGGGGAACAGTGGTATATACATACAATAGACTATTGAGCAGCTGCAAGAAGGAATGACATCATGAGGCATGTAATTGCAAGAACCTTAAGGACAGTATGTTGAATATAATGAGCCAGAAATGAAAAGACAAATATTATTACACCTCACTAATATGGACTAACTGCATTGTGCAAACTCTGAGAATTGAATTTGAGAGCAGAGGTTATCAGGTGAAGGCTTATTGTAAAGGTTCCTAGAGTGTAAGCTCTTAGAGCAGTCACACCTATTCCAGTTTTTTAACGGTTATTTCTAAATTCTGAGATGCTGAACTCTTTGTGTATGAGCTGGCCATTCCCTGGAACTTTGGGTATTTTTGTGACCTGAGACTCAGAGCTAGAGTTCTGCAGCTACAAAAGTCTAAATTACCCTATACAGCAACTTTAGAAGAACACTGAAAAAGTTATCAGACTTCATTTAGAAATGTGGATGAACTGAGTTGCATAGGACTAAGGTGAAGCAGACTAAATGGTAAAGGAAGACATTCACTGTATTTTAAAATGTCAACTTCTGTCTAAGACCAAAGGAAGAGATGTTTATTTGGTGCAAAGTTATTTTTAGGTAGCATGCTATCTTATCTAACTAGTATGGTCAACTTATTTGAACACCATAATTACATGGAACTGTGAATAAAGAGTGAGATATTGTTGGTTTGTGTAGGTTGGTGGGATGCCTTGATACATCCCAGAGTAATTTGGGCAGATTAAAAAGTATTTGCAAAATCCCCTTGAGTGGGGAAAAATGTGGAAATATTAAACTTCCCCACCTGGGGAGGACCTGCTATGTTTCTAATCATTGGGGACTGCCAATTTGATGGGTCAGCCCTCCATCTTGGGTCTTGCCTTAATGAAACTTTCTCCTGCAAAGAGGAAGCTAAGTGTACTTATGATAATGCCTGAGTTACCCCTAGAGAACCTCTTCTGTTGCTCAGATGTGGCCTCTCCCTCCAAGCCAATGTGGCAAATGAACTCATTGCCCTCCCCTGACATGGGATATGACTCCCAATGGTGTAATTCTCTGTGACAACATGGGATGTGACTCCCAGAAATGAGCCTGGCCCTGGCATCATGGGTCAGAGAAAGCCTTCTTGACCAAAAGGGGAAAGAGAAATAGAACAAAATGAAGTTTCAGTGGCTGAGAGATTTCAAGTAGAGCTGAAAGGTCATTCTGAAGGTTATTCTTATGTAGCACATATATATCCACTTTTCATTTTTAGTGTATTGGAGTAGCTAGAGAGAAATACCTGAAACTATTGAACTGTAATCCAATAGCTTTGATTCTTGAAGATGATTAAATAACATAGAGCTTTTGAAGTGTGACCATGTGATTGTGAAAACCGTATGACTGGCACTTGCTGGATCATATGGCAATTTCATACTTAGCTTCCTGAGGAACCGCCAAACTGCCTTCCAGAGTGGTTGTATCATTTTACATTCCCACCAACAGTGGATAAGTGTGCCTCTTTCTCCACATCCTCTCAGTACTTGTTTTCTGTTTCATTTTGGTTTGTTTTTTTTTTTTTTTTGATGATGGCTATTCTAGTAGGTGTCAGATGATATCTCATTGTGTTTTTGATTTGCACTTCTGTAATAGCCAGTGAAGTTGAATATCTTTTCATGTGCCTTTTAGCCACTTGTATTTCCTCTTCTGAGAAGTTCATGTCTTTTGTCCATGTTTTAATTGGGTTATTTGTCTTTTTGTTGTTGAGTTGAAAGCTCTCCTTATATAGTGTGGATACTAAACCCTCATCTGATTAAAATATTGTCTCCCACTGCATAGGCTGCCTTTTTACTTTTTCTTGGCAAAATTCTTTGATGCAAAGAAGTGTTTAATTTTGAGGAGTTCCCACTTATCTATTTTTTCTTTAATGCTCATGCTTTGGATGTAAGATCTAGGAAAATACCTACTATTGCAAATTTTATAAGATATTTCCTTACATTTTCTTCTAAAGGTTTTAGTTTCTTAGCTCTAATGTTTACAGCTTTGATCCATTTTGAATTAAATTTTGTATAGGATGTGAGATATGATCCTCTTTCATTTTTTTTTTGCATATGGATATATCATTTATTGAAGAGGTGTCTTGTCTCAGGTGAGTTGGCTTGACTGCCTTACAAAAGATTAATTGTCCATAGATGAGGGGGTCTATTATATGAACATTCTATTTGATTCTATTGGTCAGTATGTCTATCTTTATGCCAGTACCATTCTCTTTTGAACTCTGTAGCTTTGTAATATACTTTAATGTCAGGTAGCATGAGACCTCCCACTTTGTTTCTCTTTATCAATATATTTTTAGCCACTTGGGGCATGCTTCCCTTCCAAATAAATTTGGTTATTTTTTAAATCTGTTTCTGCATAGTAAGTTGTTGGGATTTTAATTCATATTGCATTGAATCTATAAATCAATTTTGTTAGAACTGAATCTGAACTATATTTAATCTTCCAATCCATGACCACAGTATTCCTTCCATTTATCTAGGTCTTCAATGATTTCTGTTAGCAATTTCTTGACGTTTTCTGTGCATAAGTCATTTGTATCCTTAGTTAAATTTATTCCTAAATATTTGATTCTTTTGATTGCTATTTTAAGTGGCATTTTCTTCTTAATTTCCTCCACAGATTGCTCATTACTAGTGTATAGAAACACTACTTATTTCTGGGTGTTGATCTTGTACCCTGCCACTTTTCAATACCCATTTATTAGCTCTGGTAGCTTTGCTGTAGATTTTTTGGGATTTTCTACATATAGTGTCATATCATCTGCAAACAGTGTTTACATCTTCCTTTCCAATTTGGATGCATTTTATTTCTTTTTCTTGTCTAATTGCTCTGGCTGGAACATCTAGCAAATGTTGAATAATGATGGTGACAGTGGGCCTCCCTGTCTTGTTCCTGATCTTAGAGGGAAAGCTTTCAGTCTTTCCTCACTGAGGATGATTTTAGCTATGGATTTTTCACTTCATTGGTTTCAATCTTTTTAAATTTAAGACTTGCTTTGTGACCCAGCATATGGTTTATCCTTGAGAATGATCAGGAGCACTTGAGAAAAAATGTAATGTTCTGTAAGTATCTGCTAAGTCTAATTCATTTATTGAATTATTCAAATCTTCTGTTTCTTTATTGATCTTCTTTCTAGATGCTCTATCCTTTGATGAAAGCAGGGAATTGAAGCTCTCTAACTATTATGGTAGAGGTGTTTATTTCACAATTCAGTGTTTGCCTCATGTACTTTGGAGCACACTTGCTTGGTGCATAAATATTTATGATTGTTATGTCTTCTCGTTGAATTGTTCCTTTTATTAATACACAATGTCCTTCTTTGTCTCTTTTATTTGTTCTACATTTGAAGTTCAATTTGTTGGATATTAGTATATCTACTGTTGCTCTTTTCTGATTGTTTTTTTCTGACTATTTGCATGAAATATTTTTTCCCAACCTTTCAGTTTCAACACATATTTGTCCATGGGTCCAAAGTGAGTCTCCTGTAGACATCATGTAGATGTGTCCTGTTTTTTAATCCATTTTGCCAGTCTATGTCTTTTGATTTGGGAGTTTAATCCATTGACATTTAGTGTTATTACCATAAAGGCAGTACTTTCTTCTACCATTTTGCCTTTTGGATTTTATATGTAATATCTAATTTTTTTTCCTTTTTTTACCTTTACTGATGGGCTTCATTTCTACACTCTTCTCCAGACCTCTCTCTCCTACCTTTTTCTTATTTGCCTGTAGTATTCCTTTTACTATCTGATGCAGAGCCAATCTCTTGTTCAGAAATCCTCTTAGTGATTGTCTGAAAATATCTTCATCTCCCCTCACTTTCTTTCTTTCTTTTCTTTTTTTTTTTTTGCATGGGCAGACACTGGGAATCAAACCCGGGACTCTTGCATGGCAGGCCATAATCTTGCCACTGCGCCACTGTTGCAACACCCCTCCCCCTTATTTTTGAAGGATAATTTTGCTGGACATCAAACTCTTGGTAGGCAGTTTTTGTCTTTTAGAATCTTAAGTACATAATATCATTGCCTTCTTGCCTGTATGGTTTTTGCTGAGAAATCCACACATAGTTTTATTGGGCTTAATGTGATAGTTTGCTTTTCTCTTGCTGCTTTCAAAATTCTCTCTTTCCATATTCCAAATATTCCAAATAGTCATACTCCAACACTTGGAATATGTCTATTTGGATCTGTTCTGTTTGGGGTATGCTGCACTTCTTGGATCTGTAATTTTATGTCTTTCATTAGAGATGGGAAATTTTCAGTGATAATTTCCTCTATCAATCTTTCTCTTCCTTTTCCCTTTTCTTTTTCTTCTGGACATCCACAACATGTATATTCATGCATTTCATGTTGTCATTCGATTCCCTGAGGCTCTCTTCATATTTTTCCATTCTTTTCCTATATTTTCTTTTGGGTGTTGGATTTCAGATGTCCAGTCCTCTAATTCACTAATCCTTTCTTCTGCCTTTTCAAATCTATTGTTGTAGGTTTCCAATGTTTTTTTTTTCTATCTCTTCTATTGTGCCTTTCATTTCCATAAGTTCTGTGATGTTTTTTCAGACTTTCAATTTCTTCTTTTTGTTTGTCCAATGTCTTCCTTATATTCTCCCTCAACTTGTTGATTTTATATGATTAGATTTTGCATGTTTGTTCAAACATCCTGAATTAGTTGTTTCAACACCTGTATCTCATTTGAATTGTTGGTTTGTTCCCTAACTGGGCCATATCTTTGATTTTCCTAGCATGAATTGTTATTTTTTGCTGGTGTCTAAGCACTTGATTCCTTAATTAATTCCTAATTCTGGAGGTTGTTTTCCCTCTTTTATCTAAGATTTTCTTGCTGGATGGTTTTGTTGTCTATCTATTCTTTGATATCCAGTTCAACTTATTCTAGACTTCTAGCACAGGCTCTGTTTAACTGATCAGAATTTTTCAGTACTTGTTTTTCTTTTTCTTGTCCTGCCTATTGTTTTTTCATAGGAGAGTCTTCTCAGATATTATAGCTCCCAGTCAGAATTTCCCAGACTGGCCTGGCCTATGTCTCAGGAGGAACGAGTCACGAGTATCAGTTTTCCTGAGCATGAGACCCAGCAAGTTGTCAGTCTTTCCTAAGAAGCCTCTAGACTCTGTGCCTTTCTTATCCTGCCCAGCATGTGGTGCTTGTCTGCTCATGGCTCCTCACCAGCATAAAGTGATGTGGTGGCTTTAATTTAAGGAGATGCTTCCTGCTGGGGGCATGGTTGGGACAGAGGTGAGGTTGTAAGTTGGCATTAATTGCTTCAATTTTCCAGTCTCTGGGGACTGAATTCCTTGAAGGAGGGATTCCACTTGAGCTGGGAAGATACACTCTTTAGGGAATTAATTCCTTTCCCCTGACTACTTACTTTGTCTCTCAGAGAAACTTAATTTTGGAAACTGCTGGAGCCTGAGAAGTCTTCTAATTTTATCTAATGAACTGTTAAGGAGTAGAAAAAAAGCAAAAACAAACAAGCAAACAAAAACACCTTTTCAGAGTGGGACTCCTGCTCCTGAATTTTGTTAATCAAGAGCTTAAGTTGGTACATGGCTCTATGGATCTCCAGGCTCTATGTGCCCTCTTTTCTTAGGAGCCAGCCCTTTTGCAGTAGTTTGTGCTGTCCAACTGAAAAAACTTCCATTTTCTTTTTCCATCAGTCCCACCCCCTCTCTGTAGGGGAAAAAACTCCTAGTATCTTTAGTGCTTATTCTAGGTTTATCTGTGCTGGGGGCCTATTTTCAGTAGTCAGAATTTGTTAATTAATTCTGTTATTGGAGCTTGGTTGAGCTAAATCCTTGCTGCTAGTAAAGTCTTTCCCCTTGGGCAATCAGCCTGATGTGCCCATAGTGGAGGGGCACCTGCCTCCATGCCTTGGGGGACTTACAGTTCTGCATGGGTTCTCAGCCCATCAATCTGGTCCAGGCTAGTGTACATTGTGTTTCTTGTCACTGATGTAGCCCCAGAAGTTATTCTGTACTATTCATGGCTATTTACTAGCTGTTTTAGAGGATGAACTAAATTCCATACCTCACTAGGCTGCCATCTTGCCCCCCTGGGATGTGTTTTAGTTTGTAAGCTGTCAGAATGCAATATACCAGAATTGGAATGGCTTTTAAAAACGGAATTTTTTAAGTTACAAGTTTAAATTTCTAAGGCCATAAAAATGCCCATGTTAAGGCACTGACAAGAGGTTACCTTGATTCAAGAAAGACTGATGCCAGAAAACCTCTCTCAACTGGGAAGGCACATTGCTGGCATCTGCTGGAGTCTCTGGTTTCTGCACACCTCTGTCAGCTGGGAAGGCACATGGTGGCACCTGCTAGATTTCTCTCCTGGCTTCTCATTTTATTACTACACCTAGGGGTGGGGGGTTCTTCTTTTGTATATCCAATGGTCTCTGGCTGTGTGGGCTCTGAGCTTTTTCCAAAGTGGTTCCCCCTTAAAGGACTCCAGTAAACAACCCAACATTGAATGGGTGGAGACATATCTCCATGAAAACACTAAAAAAGATCCCATTCAGCAATATTTGATGAGGATTAAAGTACATGGCTTTTCTGGGGTACTTAATAGCTTCAAACCAGCACAGGATGTTTTGGGTGCTCCTTTTTACTTTTATCTTTGCTTTTGTTCTGAGTAATAAAAATGTTCAAAAATTGATTGTGATGATAAATACACAGCTATATGATAATACCATGAACCACTGATTGTACAATTCAGATGATTATGTGTTATGTGAATATATAACATATCTCAATAAAATAGCATTTAAAAAAGAAGAAATAGAAGAAATAGACAAAAGAAGACTTAAGAAGAAATAGAAGATTTCAGCAAATCAATTACTAGTCAAGAGATTGAATCAGTCATCAATAACCTCACAACAAAGAAAAGTACAGGACAGGTGGCTTCACTACTAACATTTCTAAAAGTCTTAACTCTAATTCTGCTGAAACTCTTTCAAAAAATTAAAGAGGAGGGTATACTCAATTCATTCTGTGAGGTCAACATCATCCTCATACCAAGCCAAATAATGATACCACAAGAAAAGAAAATTAGAGACATATAACTTGTGAATTTAGATGCAAAAATCATCACAAAATATTACCAAACTGAATCTAACAGCATATTAAAAGAGTTGTATAGTACGCTGAAGCTGAATTTATTTCAGTATGAAAGGTTGGTTCAACATAAGAAAATAAACTAAGATAGTGCACCAGAATGAAGAAACAACTGACATTGATCATCTCAATCAATACAGAAAAGACATTTGCCAAAACCAAACACTCTTTCATGATAAAAAAATTTACAACACTAGGAATGGAATAGAAAATTCTATAGCTCAACAATATAAAGTCAAACACCCAACTAAAAAATGGGCAAATGACTTGAATAGCCATCTCTCCAAAAAAGATATACAAATGGCCAGAAAGCACATGAAAAGATAGTTAGCATCTGTGCTGGTTTGAAATGATGTATGTACCCTAGAAAAGCCATGTTTTAATCCTAATCCCATTTTGTAAAGGCAGCCATTTCTTCTAATCAACTGGAATTAGATCATCTCCCTGGAGATGTGATTTAATCAAGAGTGGTTGTTAAACTGGATTAGGTGATGATATGTCTCCACCCATTTAGGTGGGTCTTGATAAGTTTCTTGAGTCCTATAAAAGAGGAAACATTCTAGAGAATGAAAGATTTCAGAGAGAGCAGAGCAGAGCGACATAGCCACAAGAAGCAGAGTCCACCAGCCAGCGACCTTTGGAGATGAAGAAGGAAAATGCTTCTCAGGGAGCTTCATGAAACAGGAAGCCAGGAGAAGAAGCTAGCAGATGACGCTGTGTTCACCATGTGCCTTCTCACTTTAGAGAGAAACCCTGAACTTCATCAGCCTTCTTGAACCAAGGTATCTTTCCCTGAATGCCTTAGATTGGACATTATATAGACTCATTTTAATTGGGACATTTTCTCGGCCTTAGAACTGTAAACTAGCAACTTATTAAATTCTCCTTTTCAAAAGACATTCCGTTTCTGGTATAATGCATTCTGGCAGCTGGTAAATGAGAACAGTATCATTAGCTAACAATGAAATTCAAACCAAAACCACATTGTGATACCATTTCACACTCATTAGAATGGGTGCTATTTTAAAAAAAGGAAAATAAGTGTTGGAGAGCTTGTGGCAAGATAGGAACATTCATTCATTGCTGGTGGCAATGTAAAATGATGTAGCCATTGTGGAAGACAGTTTGCTGGCTCCCTCAGAAAGCTAAGAATAGAACAACCATATAACCTGGCAATCCTACTACTCAGTATATAGCAAGAAAGAATTGAAAGGAGGGATTGGAACAGATGGAGGCACACCTATGTTCATAGTGGCATTATTCACAGTGGTCAAAAGATGATAACCCCAGTATCCATCAACTGATGAATTGATAAATAAAATGTGGTGTATACTGACAATGGGACATTACACAGCCATCAAAAGAAATGAAGCTCCAACAGGTGCAACAAGAATGATGAACCTTGAAGACATCGTGGAGTAAAATAAGCCAGGCACAGAATGACAAATGTATGATCCCACAGCATTGGAACAATTAGAATGGGCAAACTCGTAGAGTTAGAATCTAAAATATAGGCTACTAGGGGATGGGGTAGGAATAAAGAATGAGAAGTTAAGGCTTAAAATGTACAGGTTCCTATTTTGAATGATGGAAATGTTTTCATAATGGATGGTAGTCCAACATTGTGAATGCAGTTAACAATACTAAAATATGTCTGAATATGATTAAAAGGGAAAATGTTAGATTGAATATGACAGAATAAAATTTGTTTGAAATCTATGGAGTGGGTGGACAATGGTGGCTCAGTGGCAGAATTCTCACCTGTCATGCCAGAGGCCCGGGTTTGATTCCTGAGCCTGCCCATGAAAAAAAAAAAAAAAAACAAAACCCAGTAAAAATCCATGGAGCTGCATTATACAAACAGTGAACTCTAAATAGACATGGGCTTTAATTAGTTACATGATCATTATAATGTGCTATCATCAATTGTAACAAATGTTCCACACCAGTGTAAAGTGTTGGTAGTGTGGTGTGGTATATGGGAATCCTGGATTTTATGCAAAATTATTTGGTAAACCCACAAGTTTTCTAAGAAAGTAAAAAAAAAAAAAA
>PVIY010061340.1:0-11276 GCA_004026745.1 Myrmecophaga tridactyla | reverse complement strand
AGACCCAACCTCATCCAACTCCCAGTAGGCAGGGTGTACTCTTCTGTTTTCTAAGTGGGAAAACCGAGGCTCAAGGTGACACCCAGGACTTGAATCCAGGTCCTAAGATTTCAGGAGACCCCACGGAACCCTCACCCTGATTTCGTCCCTGGGGTACTGACCCAGCTTGACATCTCCCTGGAGGGTGAGGAGAAGGTTGGCTCCCTGCAGAATGGAGGAAAGAGAATGCCATCAGGGGTCCCCCGAAAGCCTCCTCCCCCATCCCACGACACCCTTGGCCAAACCCCTACCTTGATGTCTCTGTGGATCTTTCCCTGAGAATGTAAGTGGTGCAACCCCTGGGGACAAAAGAGAAACCTCTGAGCGCGGCCCCACCCAGCACCATCCCACCTCTCCTCTCTTAGGACTGGGGCCCCCCACCCAAGCCGCTTCCTCCTCCCCTCTCCCCAAACAGGAAGTGACTGAGCCAAGAGGGAAATGGGCTGCTTCCGGCAACAAGGCTGGGGCCCCTTCCCCCAGGACCCACAGCCCCTTGGGCCAGCCCTGCCTGAGGCGCTCCACCCCCTCCCCACCCACGCCCTAGGTCCCCAACTGGCCAGCTGGGCTCCCTGCCCACAACTCCTGGGAAATGGAGGTTGCGGGCAGCTTCACAGGACAGGCTACCTTCAGTGCCTCCCGGCAGACATAGGCAATCTGCCGTTCCTCCAGGGGCCCGGTGGCTGAAATGAAAGGGGGGAGGGTTGCAAGGGGGTCTGGAGGTGAGGCTTGGGGGTGGGGGTGGGTAGCGGGCACTGTTGGATGAAAATGGCCACATATCCTCCCTGCATAGTCTGGGATGTTAAGCCCAGAAGAGGACAGCATTTCTCTCAAGGTCACACAGCCAGTCAAGAGTACCCCCAAGAGCCCCAGCTCTCCCCTGCTGACACAGGTTGGGGGTGGGGGGTGGAGGGGTCCTGGCCCTCACCATGGTAAATTTCCTGCAGGGAGCCCCCTCCGCAGAACTCCATGCAGATCCACAAGCGGTCATTCCTGGGGGGTGGGGGGGTGGAACACAGAGTTGGGGTGGGCACAGGGCAGGGTCACACGGGGCTGCCTGGGAGCTGCGAGGAAGGGGCAACCTCACCTGAGATAGCTGCCAATGTAGGCCACCACGTTGGGGTGACGGCACTCCCGCAGGATGGTGATTTCCTGCTGGAGGGAGCTGATGTCGTCCCCTGGGGAGCACAGGGCATCATGGGTGGAGGAGGTCAGGGGCGGCTCTGATTCAGCCCCATCTGCAAAATGGGCACAGCGTGCCTCCCTCGGGGCCAGCCAGGTGCCAGGCGCCAGGCGCCGGCACCTGCTGGGACCTGCCCCGCAGGGGGTCTCGGAAATGTCAACTCCCGCCCCCTCACCCAGCTCGGCGCAGAGGCCCTGGCCCGGGGCCTCACCTGGGTCTAGCTTGACTATCTTCACGGCGGCCAGTTCGGACGTGACCGTGTCGCGGGCCTGCAGGGGCGGAGGGGGTGAAGCTGCGTGAGGAGGGGGCGGGGCTGGGGGCCGGATCCCGCGCCAGGACGCCGAGCCGGCACCCGGTCTCCCGCCCGCGCACCTTATAGACGTCGCCATAGGTCCCGGCCCCCACGCGCTGCAGCAGCTCGAAGCGGTCCCGCGGGTCCTGCAGCGACACGTCCCGCAGCAGCGCCATGGCCCCGGCGGGCGGGCGGGCGGGCGCGAGCTGCGGAGCCGGCGCGGGGCGGCGCGGGGCGGGGCGGGCGCGGGCGGTTCTGAGGCCGCGGGGGCGGGGCCGGGGCCCAGGGGCGCGGCCGGGGGGAGGCGCCCGCGGGGCAGGCCCGGGGAGGCGAGGGGAAGTCCCGGGGCCGGGGGCGGAGCCGAGGGCGCCAGGTCCGCCCGCCGCGCTACAGGTGGGCAGCCCGCGGCCGGAAGACGTAGGGAAATGACCCCCTCCTCGCCCGCCCATCCCAATTTCCCCCAGCAGACAAGGACGCGCACTTTTTTTTAACAAAATGTATTCATCTTCCATGGAACTGAAAAATAAATCTATGTACAAAACAGGAAGAGATCAGGCTCCTCTCGCCCACTGCCAACCCCTTACAGATTTCCCCCGGGGTCCCCCGAGATGGGCTGAGCTCGGGGAGGCTCCGAGGCTCGGAAGAGAGCGCTGGCTCTGCTCCGGGGCCAGTTCGCTCAGGAAGGGGCGGGGCTCAGGAGTCACGGCGGCCGGGGGCGGAGCCTCCCGTCCCGGGATCGCGCGCTAGCGAGGCGGGGATTTAGAAACCCTGGAGGCGGGTGGGGGGCTTGGGTTTCTAAGGGATGGAATTCTGATGTGCGGAAATGTACTCCTAGCGTCTCAGGGGGGTCCTAGGTTCCCAGGATGGAGGCGGGCCCCCAGCCCCCTGGGTTAGGGGTGAAACCTCAGGTTCGAGTTCCGGGCCCCCCCGCCCCCCGCGGGTGGGTGGCAACGGCCTGCCCGGGGGTGGCTGCCTCGACTGCGCGGCGGGGCCCGAGGTGAGGGTTCAACCCGCGGGCTGGGGTTCTACGGGACGCGACCTACATTCCAATGGCTCGGTTCTGAGTGGGAAGGGGGGCGAATCCTAGGGTCAGGGGCTGAGGTACAGGCCGTCCTCCCTCGGCTTGGGACCCCGCGGGCTGGGGACAGCCCCGGGTGGCTCAGAGGCCCTTGCGCTGCCGCTTGAGGAAGGAAAGCGTGTAGTCGCTGGGCGTGGACGCCTTCTGCTTCTTCATCTGCACTTGCGACTGCGCCGTGAGCTGCAGCTTGATGGCGCTCGAGTTGATCTTGGTGGCCACCAGCAGCTCTTTCATCCCCTTCATCTTCTCGCTCTGGAAAGTGAGCACTGGCCCCTCCGGCGGCGGCGACGCGGCGGGGGCTGGGGCCGGGGCCGCGCTGCTGCTCTCTGGGCCACGGGCAGTGCCCGGGGCCGTCCCCGAAGGTCGCCGGGGTGGCCCCGACATTGCGCCCTGGCCCGCGCCAGGGCCCTTGTCGAGCGCCGGCTTCTTGGGCGGCGGGGGCTCCTCGGGCTTGGACTCGCGCCGCGGGCCTCGGCGCCGGCCTTCCCTGGCCTCCTCGCCCCACGGCTCCTCGGCCTCTGCAGCCTCGGCCTCACGACTCACTATGCGAACTTTCTGCCGCACCTGGGCCCAAGGGGGAGAGGTTGCAGCCACGGGCTGGAACCCCAAGGACGGCCTGGGGGCCCCAACACTGTCCTCAGCATCCCCTGCAAAGTCCCTGCCCAGCCGCCCCTCACCTGTCCCTCGAAACGGCCTAGGGACTGCACCAGGAAGGTGGCCCAGCCCACGTGCAGCACTGGTGTGGGGCTGCCCTCCTCCCATTTGCAGATGCCATCGTAGAAACGCAGCAGGTGGGCGAAGCACTCAGGATCCTGGAGGGCAGAGCCCTGGCTCTGTGTGCTCTGGGCAAAGGAACAGGGAGGGCAGGTCAGACCCCCACACCTGCCCCTATGAGCATAGGGCAGCCGGGAGAAGTGAGCAGAGGCCAAAAGTATTTTGCAAAATCAGTCTTCAGCCAAGCCTGAGAAGGGAGGCCCCATCCCCTACTTCCACACCACCTCTCACCTGAGTGAGGGACCCTGGCCATGGAAGGGGCGAGCCTCTGTCCCCCCTTATCTGAAGACATGGGGTAGAAACCCCAAAGCATCCTCAGCCCCCTCACACCCAGACTCAGGTGGGAGGGGGGCTGCAGGCTGGCCCCTCACCTGGGCCTGCTCCCCTGGCCGCTCCTCGCCCGCCTCCAGCAAGCTGGCTGCTTCCTTCAGCAGGTTGGGGATGACATCGTTGGCCACTTCAAAGAACTCCTTGTAGATCTCCTCATCTTCCCGGCAGTAGTTGTAGCTGTGAGAGCAGAAGGGTACTGTGGGGTCTCGGCCATGGCGGGTGGCCCCAGGTTTCCTTCCCTGGGTTATCCCAGGAACCAGGCGAGTGGTTGGGGTCCTGACTCCCAGATGAAGGTGTCTGGGTTGGCCCAGAGCAAGACTAAGGAGGAGTAGCAGGCTGGGTGAAGGTCCCACGGCATCCCTTAATTGGAAAGTGGGAGGGGCAGGGGAGACAGGAAGGGCCTCAAGTCCCAAACAGGGGCTCCTCCCTCCCGGGGACAGTGGCCTTGCTGCTTAGGGACGGGTGGAGGGGGATGGGGCTTGGGCCCCCGGCCTCACTCCTGGATGAGGGCAGTTGGAAACAGGATGGAGAGTGGGGGAGGCAGGAGGGCTGAAGCCCTGGCGGGGGTCCTCACTCCTGGATGACAGTGGCCGTGTCGGCCCAGGCCTGCAGGGCCTCGCGCACGTTGCGGTTGCGACAGTGGTAGCCGGCCAGGTACATGTACGGGTAGATGTGCTCGTCCCGATAGTAGGTCTTCGCTGAAGCAATGCCCTGAGGGGTGGCAGAGAAGGGTCTTAGGCAGGCAGCCCCCAGCTGCCCCAGCTGGCACAAATGTCCTATAGGCCACACTCAGAAGGGGCAACAGGAGGATCCCAAAGAGACTCTCTCTCCCACCTCACCTCCACTTCCTGCCAGTGCCTCAACCAGGTGTTCCTTACCTGGGTCCACAGGACAGCCTATGAGGCCTGGGCCAGACTGCAGGGGGTAGGGACCCACCACAGAGCAAGGTTGAAGGAGGACAAGGGACCCGCTCCAAGCTCAGGGCCCGACCCTTTCCTCGGCTTTCCTATACAAACACTGCAGCCTTCCAAACAGAGCCCAGTTTCCCTCTTACCACTCCCCACCAAGTTAACACCCCCTCTTCACTACTCTCCACTCCCATCTGACCTCTCTTGTACTCCAGGAAGGACAGCAAGAGGGCAGAAGAAAAAGCAGGGCTGAGGGGTCAATTTCAGGCCCTGCCACTCACAGGCTGGGAAGCTGGGACACAAGACTTCACCCTCAGACATCCCTGACTGCACTGATTATGAAGACTCCTGTGGGGCGCTGTCTCCCCAGCCCCAGCCTGAAGCTCCCTGAGAGCAGGGACCACACGTGGGTCATGTCTCTGTCCTCGGTACCCAGGCTGAGGTCGGGCACATGGTGGATGCCCACAAAATGAGGACTGCGTGGATGACTGTCCCATCACACAAAGTTCTTCTCTGCTTGCCTACCCCCTCCCAGCCACCAGCCACTGTCGGGGGCCTCCCCTCTGTGCTCTCCCGAGATGCCCCCACCTTGTGGTAGAGTGTTAGTGGGTCAGGTCGGCCAGGGGTAGGCTCCAGCTCCTCCAGATCTGCCAGGTTCCCCAGCGCCATGGGATACCTGAGAAATGGGTGTGAATCCAGGCCACCACCCTGCAACCTCCCCGTCAAAGCAGGTCCAGCCTGGCCCTTCTTCCTACTGACCTTTCCAGATGTCCCAGGTCATAGAGCAGCCAGAGCAGCTTCTAAGGGCCCAAGAAGAGAGGTTTGAGCTGGGGGAGGCAGAGGGAGGGGTCCATAGCCTGTGAGGCAGAGCTGGGTTCTGGCACACCCGGGACCTCCCACCAGGTGGGAAGGGCCAGAATTCAGGAACCAGTCCTTCAAAGTTCACCCTCTCAAGAGTCCTGGGAAAGTCCAGGCCAGGAATTACTAATCCACTTTACAGAAGGGAAAGTTGAAACTCGGGGAGAGTGCCCCTGCCCAGGGCCCATAGCAAGTCAGAGATCTGGCCTAGGCCTCTCCTGCCCTAGGGTCCCCTCCTCACCTGCTGCAGCTGCAGCAATTCCAGGGAGTCAGTGTGCAAGTCAATGGAAGGGTTGATGGCACAAACCATAAATGCCACCTCCATCTTGCGGTCACAGCGCATGTATGATCCTTTCAGGTACAGCCAGCTCTGGGGAGGGACAAAAGCAGACATCTCATGATGTTCTGACCCAGGGAATGAAGGCCAGGGAAGGGGCCTGCTGCCTCCCCTTCCTGCTACAGTAGGTGGTGATGGGAAAAGGGAAATGTGGCCCATGAAAATGGACCTCGGGGTGGCTTGGGCTGGTAGAGTGTGAAGGGATGTGACGGGGGGAGTAATACCCGCTCGGCCACACCAGCATTGACTGTCTGGCCCCGGCGGTCCTCGTTGCCTTTGCCATGCCAGGTGACTTCAGCTGTCTGCTCCCCGTTGGGCCCAAACACTACCCAGGCGTGGTCCTCAGACAGGGCCAGGTGGACATCCCGGAGACCAAGGGCCTGGCAGGCCCCCACCACAGCAAAGGCCACACCGGAGCTGTCCAGTTTGGTGCCTGGGGGAGGAGGAGGTAATAGTAGAGATAGGCCAGGCTCTGTCCTGGCCCCATCTCCAAGCCTGTTCCCAGACCTCAGAGTCCTGCCTATTATTCCTCTCTCCCTCCCATGTCATCCAACATTCTTCTTCCCTCTTTTAACATCCCCCAGCCCCAACAAGAGACCTTCCTGGATCTTCCATAGCTCAACCCAGTCTCTGACCCCCTCTTTCCTTTTTCTGCAAACACAGTATATATTTCTGCTAATGTAAGGATTTTCCCATTTTGTTTCCCTTATTAGAGATGGCAAAAACAGGCTGCTCTGGCGAACGCTCTTCTCACACACCCTCCAACAAATACTCCTACTTTATTTCTGCATTCCTCCTGCCAAGCTGAGAGGCAACTTCAGATTCTTTCTCAACATGGCACCCCAGTACGTGACTCTCAGTCTATTGGGTTTGGCGTAAAGAAGGTGGCTCTTTGCAAGCCCTGAGCCTTCAGCTTCTTGAGGTCAAGCCCCTGGTCTGTTCACTTTCAAATATTCTCAGTGAGAGTATTTCAGGTATAGCCCAACTTTGGCTCCTCATCTATACAGTCCCCCACCCCCTAAACTGCTACCACTCTCTGAGCTGCAGGACTCCAGTAGCTGCTCAATGGCAGGGGTGGGAGTGTGCTGAGGGGGCTGAAGGTGGGTTAATGGATTTGGAGCCAAGTGACCTGGTTATAGCCCCAGCCCCGTGATTCTCTCCAAGTGTGACTTTGGTACATCATTTCCCCTCTCTGGGCTTCAGTTTCTCCCACTCCAGTGGGGGAATCACACCTGCCCCACTAAACAAAGTCTATAGGTCTCAAAAGGGCTTGGTAAACTATAGACTGTTGTGGGGGAGGCAGCCCAAGGTTCTCAGGAGGGCAGGATTCTCGCCCTTGCCACCTGTCGGGCTCCAACCTGTGATGAAGCTGAAGAGAGATTGGATGTGGGCTCGATCCTTGAAATAAGAGCGGCTGAGGCTGTTCCAAATGACATCGGAGACCTTCTTCACCAGGTCGCGGCTGGAGACACCCCCCTCTCGGGGGTAGAGGGACAGGTCGACGGCACCGCGGATCTGGGCAGTGAAGCGAGCATACAGGGCGGCGATGATGGATAAGTCCGCCACCGGGAAGTAGGTGAGGCCGCCAGGGGGGTCGGGCGCGGGGCTGGGCTGGAAGGTGAGCTCGGGCACGTTGGTGGGGATCACACGGTTGACAGCCAGAAAATGCTCCACGAAGCCCAAAACCAGAGACAGGAGCACCAGGTCCGGCTCTTCTCGGCCCAGCTCTGCAGCGAACAGGCGCACCACGTCGTCGATGGAGCGCAGCGGGAACAGCGTCTTCTGGGCGGCCTTCAGGCCCATGGCGGCGGGCAGCGGCCTGCAGGCGAGCCGAGGTAGGGAGGGGCGGGCAGGCACGGTCGAGAAGCCCCCTCCCAGGTTCGGCTGAAGTCGCCGCCCCCCCCAACTCCCCTCCTTTCCCGCTCCCTTCACCTGCCGATCACCTGCTCCCCCTCTTTCGTAGGTGAGATCCCCTCAGCCGAAGCTGCAGGGCCTCCTCGACCCCCACAACCCCGGGAGCACCGACCGACCCCGATGTGGTGCGCCCCAAGGACCCTGCTGAGGACTTCCAATGGCCGCCCCGCCCCCTCCGTCTAACTCTGCCCCCGGCCCCTAGAACCTGGTCCGCGAGACGCCCCCCGGGCCAACCCACTCCCCCTAGTCTCGAGGAGAGTCCTAGCCTGGGTCCCCCGCGCCCACCTCCGCGCTTACATCCCACACAAGGCACAGCGGCGCCCGCGGCCTGGAGCCTGCTGGGAAATGGAGTTCCGCGTCGCGAGCCGCACTGCGTGCCGGGAAGTGGAGTCCGGGGCTGTCTCCTGCCCAGGCCGAGCCTTGAAATGGAGGCCAGGCCGCGGTGGCTTCTGGGAGCGGCTGTCCCACCAGTTTGGGCTCTCGACAGGCAGGTGAGGGTGGAGGCAGCGCCCCCTGCCTGAGGTCCTCAGGCACGGGTCATTCCCTTTCGCGCAGACCAGGTGGGGAAACGCACCCGCAGTGCCTTCTGGGAGATGTAGTCCAGGAAGTGATCCGGCGCATCCAGGTGGTCGGTGCGCTGCGTAGTTCTCTGAAGGGTCGGCAAGATGTGAGGAAAACAGGAACTCCGACATCGCTTGTGTATACATATGTTTAGCCATTTTAGTTGACATGTAAATGTGCCTATCCTTAGCCTAGCAATTCTGCCCTGATTGTGTCCATGAGAAAATCTTACGTGTGTTAAAAGGAACATCTAAAGAACCGTTGTAGTTATTTGGAATAGGGTACAAGTTTAAAGAGGTGAAGTAAATAAGATGATGAATACGCAACTATGTGATGATATTGTGAATTACTGATTATATATGTGGAACGGAATGATCAAAATAGGAATGTTTGCGTTTGTTTGGTGTTTTTGGTATTTAAAAAAATAAAAATAAAAACAAAGAGGTGAAGTATTCTAGGCATCCTAAATAAGATCTCCAAAGCGTATGGTTGACAGAAATCCAGCCGCAGAGCAAAATGTATGATATGATAGCATTTAAATTAACATTCTGAAATTTCAAAGCAATGCTAAATAATTCATTCACTTAATTATTCACCAAACAGATTCACTTATTCACCCACAGCCAGGTGCTCAGTTTTAGGCATCGGATATACAGCTGTGAATAAAACCCATAAAACACCTTACCTACCCTTCTGTGCTTTTCTTCTCTGAAATTCATAAGTCCAGTTTAATATATAAATCTAAAAAGAAACAAAACCCCAGACTGAATCAACTTCCTGGAAAATTACTGGCCAGAACTCTTCGAAAATACCAAGATTGTAAAAGACAAGAAAACAGGGAGAAATTGTTGCAGATTAGAAGGAACTAAGGAAACAGGATAACCAAATGCAATGTGGTCTCCCAAGTTGGATCCTGAAATAGAAAAGGGACTTTCGTGGAAGATCTGGTGGACAGGGTGACCAACTGTCCCAGTTTTCCCAGGACTGAGGGGATTCCTAGGATATGGGACTTTCAGTTTTAAAACTAGAAAAATCCTGGGCAAAGGGGAACAAGTTAGCTACCTTACTGGGGAAATTCAAATAAAGTCTTTAGCTTTGTCCATAGTTTTCATTATTTCTGAATAAGTGTAGCATGGTTATTTCAGATTTTAACTTTAGGGAACTTTGTACTATTGTTGCGATGCTTCTGTAAATCTAAAATTATTTTAAAATAAAAGCTGTTTGTTTGTTTGTTTTTTTAAAGCTCCTGCCCTCACAGAACTTATATTCTAGTGGCAGAAGCAGACAATACCTATGATAAATAAGTATGATGTTTAACATGCTAGGAAACTGTCAATGTTAAGAAAAAGTAAAAAGCAAAGAAAGGGGATATAAGTGTCAAAAAGAGATTGCAAAAAAAAAGAGAGAGATAGCAATTTTAGAGAGGAAGGCTGGGGAAGGCCTTACGGAAAGGGGGAGGGGAGCTTCAATGAAGACTTGAAGAAGGAATAGGAACAAGCAGTGTGGGCATCTGGAAGAAAAATATTCCAAGCAGAATTGCAAAGTGCCAGAGGCCTCCAGTACTGTGTCTGGTGGGTTTAAGGACAATGAGGCCATCGTGGCTGGGTGCCATGTGCAAGGGAAAGATGGGCAGAGATGGAGGCAGAGTGGCTAAGGCAGGTGAGATCACATAAGGTCTTTTGAGCAAGGTTGAGTCTCGGCTTTCACTCTTTTTTGACACATGCAGACTCCGGGAATCGAACCCAGGTCTCCCGCATGACGGGAGAATTCTAACACGGAGCTACCCTTGCAACGCCTCGGGCTTTGGCTCTTGATGCCACAAGCATGGCTGTTTCCAATAAAAGAGCCAACCTGACCCAGAGGCTACAAAGGAGGAACATGTCTCTCAGTGTGAAGGTGATTTATTGCAAGCGCAGTTTGCAAAGAACTGGAGGAATCTTCCCCAAACCAGCTCAAAGTGGGAGGGTGAGTCTGGGTTTTCATTGGTAAAATAAGCTAACTCATGGCTTGCATGATTCAGTTTTGTATGGTCAGCGATGACGCTGGATCTTTGTGAGGAGGGCAGGGGCAAGTGTTTTGGTGTTTTAGCTTCGGTGATTAGATTCAGGTATCGATGTGCAAGCTCTTATATAAGAGGGTCTTCGTGACTCTTTTCAAACTTTTGTTTCGTGGGGAAAAAGTGACACTGATTGACTAGGCCACAAGGTGTTCTTGACACTGTTATCTTGTTCCTGAAAGCAGAAGTGAGAAAATCTGGTTAACATCCTTCTGGAACTAAGTACAAAGAGTAAGCTGCTAAGCTCAGCTGGGGTAAGCTTATTTTTCAGCTATGAGGTTGGGTGAAATGAGGAGCTATCACAGAGCGTTCAACCAGTGGTGGCACTGGGCATCCTTGTCTTGTTCCTGATCTTAGAGGGCAAGCTTTCAGTCTTTCACTTTGAGTATAATGATGTTAGTGGTAGGCTTTTCACAGATACCCTTTATCATATTGAGAAAGTTCTCTTCTATTCCTATTTTTCTAAGTGCTTTTATCAAAAAAGGACGCTGGATAAAAAAATATATATTTTCTGCACTAATTGAGATAATCATGTTTGTTTGCGTTTGTCTTTTTTCCTTCATTCTGTTACTGTGGCTTATTATATTAATTTATTTCCTTATGTGGAACCAACTGTTAGGTCGGGGGAACGGGGAAGGGCACTGCAACTGGAGCTGCGGAGGCTGCGTCGCCCCTCCCGACCTGACTTCTGGAACTAATGAACTGTCCCTTCCGGACGTCACCCGACCTCCATCCTTAAAAGCTGCCCGCAAAGCGAGGGGTAAGGGGTATGGTAGGTATAATCTTTTTTTTTTTCTTTTCTTTCCTGTGTTCGTTTTATTTCTTTTTCTATTGTCTTTTTATTTCTTTTTCTGAATTAATGCAAATGTTCTAAGAAATGATGAATATGAAACTGATGATATTGTGAATTACTGATTATATATGTTGATGTTTTATTTGGTTTCTTAAT